>APFE030101795.1:143548-162175 GCA_000404065.3 Pinus taeda
TCCAAATTCTTTTATGGTTTATGAGATAATTTTTTTTAACATTTTTTCTTTTTTATTTTTGTCTTTTTTATATATGTTTTTTAGAGACAATTATTTCATGTGGATTGAAAATTTAATTAACGATGTATAAATATGTAGAATATCAAAAATGTGAAATATCGACCTTCTTCTTTAAATATGCAAAACAATAAAAACCTCACTACAAAAAATAAAAAAATAAAAATAAAAACAAGAAAATATGAAAAAGAAAACCACTTCCAAAGTTATTAAATTTACAAAATAATTATTTACATTTCATACATTATAAAATTAAAAGTAAAAAAGAAAAAGCATTTTAAAAAAAGGGGCATGGTGTAGAATTACCATTTTTTTAAATCAACATCAAAATGACTACCATTCTAAAATGCAATGTACATAAAAAAATTTATATTGCCAAAAACTATGCTCTAAAAAAAACATGTGTGTTCTACATCACCCCTTTTCAAAATTGGGTCACTTTTTTGCTATCTCTAAAAAAAACATGTGTGTTCTGCATCATCCCTTTTCAAAATTGGGTCACTTTTTTGCTATCTCTACAAAACGGGTAGCAGTATCAATTCCCGTTTCAAAGTTTACGTTGTTGGTTATAAAGCTCCATGGGCAATATGTGTTGGTTTTCATTGGTTTTGCTAGTTTTAGGTGTCATATAACATCGATGATGGTGTTCCCCTAAGGGGGAGGGGTGTGTAACAACCTCAGGTTAAAATTTCATGTAATAAAGTTAATAAAGGCAAAATAAGACCAAGGTGAAGGGAAAATTATTCCAAGTTGAATGTTGGGTGAAATATCTTAGTCAGCATCACTTGTTGTGTATTATGGCTAAGGGGAAATTGGCAAAGGCAATGACAAAGGATTTGAAAAGGAAAAAAGGTATTATTGGCATTTTATTTTATGAAAATAAAGAAAAATAGGAGAAAAGTGAGGTGAAAGGTCATAGGTTGCATGTGAGGAGGAAATTGAAGAAAAATTAAGGAAAAATGAAGAAATTATAGGCATCAATAATAAATATATATCATAGCATCAATTTGTAGCCTCTTTATTAGTTCATTTTCAGAATTGGTTTTCATAGAGGAGATGAACACCAAGAGGAGAAGGAAAGCAAACAAGTAAAGGAAGGACAAGGAAGGATAAGGAAAGCAAAGGAAAGTAAGGATCAAGCTAGGAAAGGTTGGATCAATAAAATTCAATAGGAATACATACAGGTAATAGGTTACATGTATGATTTCCTAACTAGTTTTGGCAAGAATGGTATGTGCATGTGTGTATTTGGTTTCATTGTTATCATTGGGATGGATTTTTCTGGGTTTTGAAAATAGTTTTTAGCCTTGCCTTGTCATTTCCGGATAACCATGGTGTGATGGGATTCTTTCTTGGTTGAGCTTTGGATTTCCGGAAGGTTTTGGATCCAAGTGAGGTGGTCTCAGTAAAATCCAAACGGTTGGGAGTGGATATGGTCTTCTTCGGGAAACCCTCAATAGGTGGGTGGAGACAGGCTCAAAGGATGGTGAAGGAATTCTGAGGCATCCAAACTCGATTTGGCTTTGTGATCTCGGAGCCGATTTAGGTGAGATCACTATATGGTGAAGGTGGAGGTTGTTTAACCTGTGGATTCGCTTGGATCTTTATGGATTGGTTTATCCCATGATATCCCACATTCATGCTTGGAATATGGAACAAGGGTGATTGGATGAAAGACAAAATTGGTTCAGCCCAATCTATGGTCGGGTGATATGTGGAAGTCGCTGACTTGGTTGGTTTTTGCATATGGTTAATAAGAGCTAAGTTTCTCTTGTCTTGATAAGTAAATGTACTTGCTATTATGTGGCTTTAATGGTTGTTCTATCATTATTATCTATTTGGTTATATATCGGTTTTAAGCATGGTTATATGACAGATCTAAGTATGGTTCTTATCACATTTAATTCAATGAATGTATCGTTAATGCATGCATGAACTAGTTTTTGTTATCACAACTATTGTGATAAGGCATAAATCCTTCTTGTTAAACCTCAGATAAGTTTTCATATCCGTATGTTCAGATATGCATTCATGACCTATAGATTGCATGTTCATCATGTGTTTGACATAATTTCAGTCCTGGTTGGGAGAGGTTGGGTCAAGTCCTAGTTTAGGTTTAGGTTTGGAATCCTTTCTTCTATGTGATTCATCATTTCTAGAAGTTTCACTGAGTTCTAGGCAGGGGCTCGAGTCCTAGCCCTGAAAAAGTGGCTTAGAATTTTGGGTCGCTGGCATAGAACTGATTCAAAAAGTCCACAATCATTGGGAACCAAGCCTTTGGGAGAAACTGGAGGGTTACACTTATACCCATAATAATTGAGAACTGTGATTAGTGCCAAAACCTAGGGTTGACTAAGGAAGTATGTGACATAATTAGTGCTACCCTTCATGTATTTGATGTTCAAATGGAATTTTTATAGGTATGTGGACTATTTTTTATGGAAATCATTCTATAACTTCCCCTGTGTCTGCATAAACTGAAGACGTTTATGATTCGTGTGGATGATCACCTCCTTCCCTAGAATATAGAGTTTCCATTGACTAAAATCATGTATGATGGAATACATCTCCTTATCATAGGTGGGGTATTTTGAGATAGTATTAAAGATTGTTTGTTTCACAATGATAGGCCACTAGATGTCCTTGTTGAATGAGGAATGAACCAATAGCATAGTGAGAGGAATCTATCTCAATCTCAAATGGATATTGTAGGTCTTGTAGAGAGAGGACTGGTGTAGAGCAAAGGTTGTGTTTTAATTCATAGAATTCCTTTTGTTGTGGTTCAGTCCAAAAAAACTTTTCTTTTCCTCTTCCCTTGGTCATTTGACTTAAAGACTAAGTAATATAAGAGAACCCCAACATAAATCTTTGGTAGAAGTTAAAAGACTCAAGAAGTTGTGAACCTCTATTATGGTCATTAGAGATGACCAATCCCAAATAACTTGGATCTTGGTTGGAACCACATGCACACATTTCTCATCAATAATATAGCTTAGGTATTGGACCTTGTCCATGGCAAAGGAGCTTTCTTCCAAGTTATCACATAGCTTGTGCTACCACAAAGTGTGAAGGACCTATTGAATATGTTGTAAGTATTCTTCCCATATCTTACTGAAGACGAGAATATCATATAAATATACAACCATGGAAGAGTTGGTGAAAGACCACAAGATATCATCCATCAACCTCATGAAATTTGTTGGGGCATTCGTCAAACCAAAGGGCATGACCAACCATTCAAAAACACCCTCCTTGGACTTGAAAGAAGTCTTCCACACATCAGTTGATTTTATCATGACTTGGTGGTATCTAGACTTCAAATTAATATTACTGAAGTACTTGGCCCCCTTGAGTTGGTCAATAAGGCCATCAATTCAGGGAATCAACTACTGGTTCTTGACTGCAATTTTATTCAAGGCCTAATAATCAAGGTAGATTTGTTAGGTACCATATTTGTTTTACATAGATACAATTAGTCTTCTACAAGGTGAGGAAATTGGTCGAGTGTGCCCTTTTGGGAGAATCTCTTAGATCTTTCACTTGATTTCCTAATTTTATAGATGAGGGAAATAATATATTGGCCCATTGGGTAGAGTTGAGACGGGAAACAAATTGATTGAATGCTTAACTTGATAGTGCAAAGGTACCCTAGTGGGTGAGGAGAAGATGTCTCTATATTCTTCCACAAACTTATCTACTTGCCTCTACTACGTGGAGGAGTTTTGTGTGGGGGCCATGGATGTGGCCACAATCTTCTCCTTACATTGAGAGTGAATCGGGAAGGAGATAAATTTCCTAGTCTACGAGATGACCTTAATGCATTTCTTAATAGAGATCAAATAAATGGAAGTAGCCATGACTAATTTTAATATCTTGTATAGTTGTCTTCCCAATGCAATGATAAAACTACAAGTTTTAGACTCATATACAACATGATGCTTCCACAAGTATGGTTGGACTAACATCACAAACTTCAAGGGGAGCAACATCACATAATACCTCATCCTTGAAGGGATTGATGATGTGGGGCATGCGACACTATTGGCTAAAACAAAGATATTGTCCTTAGTGGAGCCACATGATGGTGTACGACTACAGGCGCAGTGTTGTCAGTAGGCCCGACCTCTTAATGACTTATGCTGAGATGAGGTTCTTTTGACTTTGGTTATCGATCATGAATGAAGTGGAGCACCCTTAACCCACATTTGTGAGTGAAATAGCCACTCACCTTCTTCTGGATCTTCGAGCTCACATTGCTTGACCTTGGTGATGGAAATAGTGGCACTGGGTTCTTACATAAATTATTTGTTTCCCCCTGTCTAGGTCTAGTTTAGAGTTGGAACCTACATTTAATATTGAGGCTTTTAGCTCGACCACCAATGACTACCTTGCGTGACATTCATTGATGTTATGAGAGGGGATCTTGTGAAAATCATGCTACTTTCCCATGTATTTCTTCATCTTCCCATTAACATTCTTTGTTTGCGGAGGGAAGAAGCAAAGTCAATGCAACAAAAGGGGTGATCTAGTGTGTGGAGGAAATGGAATATGTATAAATAAGGGATGTTGTTGGTAGGGCCTCTTAGACCTATGTAAGTCATCATATCTATGAGTAAATGTATGTAATAATGGGTATAAGGTGAATGTACGAGTGATTGGTTAGAGTGGGTACGACCACTCAAACCATTTTTCTATGCATAAATATACATGAAGAATAATGGAAAGATGGTTTAAATTCCTTCTCAAAACTCCTTTCTTCTTTGCGTATGTGTGTTCTTGTTTTTGCTATGATGTAGACTTTTATTGTACAATGTAAGTTAGGCTTATAACATGTGACATGTCGTCGCCTCCATTTTGTTGGGTAACAACAACAACAAATGAGGGAGTGGGCTAAAACTATAAGAAGAAAAAAGTGAATCAACTTGCATAAGAAGAACAAAGAGAATTATTCTACAAGAAAACTTCTGTTTGACAAGATGTTTCTTGAAAAATAAAAATTACTTGTGCATGTTAAGGCCAATGGAAGATAGACAAACTGCAACCTTTTTTAGAAAATGACAATGGAAGTGAGAAGCCACTTTGAATTTGAATACACATATCTATAGATGAGAAGTGAGATAAATAAAATATGCAATGTCTGTTGAAAATAGCAACAAGAAATGCTAAAAATAGAAGTGCTAAAAATAGCATTCTATTTTTAGTTGTTCAGGATGAATTCCTATTTTGGTCAGTCCCTGGAGTAAACATAGGAAGTAAAATTCGAATTTGAACTTAACAGTTGTTTGAAAATAAATTAATTAATTCACCATGAGTTAATTAGTTGTGAAAAATCAAACATGAAGTCTATGGGAGGACATGCAACAGTTTCTCTATTAATTGAGGAATTTATCCATCCGTTAAAGAGATAAGGATGAGTTCTAATTTGAGTAGTAATTAGTTGGCTCAGTTAACTGAGTCAAGTCTTGTTAGATTGATTTAAACAATTTGTTTAAATTAATGTGAGTTCAGTTAGTTAATGCATGCTTGCATATAACTGTTGCACTTTAGATAACTGAATATTCTCTCATGAATAACTCATGCATGTCAGTTCAGACAGAGGCCCAGTTGAGATCAAAGGAGGGACATTGTACTATTAGTTGGATGGATTTTTCCTATAAAGGAAGCTCATCCATGGAGAAGGATTTATCTCCTTCACGATTGCATAGTTAGATCATAGGTTAGTGAGTGTGTGAAGAGGCCAATTCACACAAGTGGCTACACTGGACCCCAGGGAAAGTTGCGCAAAGAAATAGGAGGCTTGGAGGGCAGAGGAGAAGGTTTGAGAGAGGCCTTTGACTGTCTATGAGTAGCAGAGGGATTGCAGAGAGAGAAAGATAGCTTGTGAGTTGATTCTTTTTGTAATCCAGACTATAATTCCACTTGTATGATAATACAGAGTTGGGGTTTTAGACTGAGGCTTTCCCCTGGTTATTTCTTCTGTGTTATGTGTGATTGATTTCTTCTTATCAGTTATATGTGTTCTCTTGATCTTTCTTAAATTGATTAAGATTCCACAAAGTGTTGTAGAAGTAGATCTTGTATTGTGTTTTAGTATATTGCATAATCTTTTGATCTACACTGGGAACTTCTACATGGTATCAGAGCAAAGGTGATCAAGGAAGAACAATATACAATAAGGGAGAAGTTTGAAGTTTGTGATTCTTGAATATAGAAATCGAGTTCTTATCACATCTCTATTTCACCTATAGCATTAAATGGTTTAAGACTCGAATATGCCCTTGATGGTAGTTCGAATTATATAGCTTGGAAGGATCACATGGAAGCAGTACTAGAGGATAACGGTCTAAAGGACTTCATTGATCAAGAAGTCCCCAAGCCGACTAGTGCTATTGAATTGGTTGAATGGAAGAAATGCGTGGCTAGAGCAAGGAGAATCCTTTTGGAGGGAGTTCGAGATCACATAGTCTTGAGTTTCCATGGGGAGGAGACACCATTTTCAATGTGGAAAACATTGAAAGATCTATATCAGAATAACAGTGATCAGAGGAAGTTGGCACTGAAAGACAAGCTTTGAAAGATCAAGTGTGAAAAGGGTGACACAATCTCTACGTATCTGAACAAGATCACCACATGTAGGGATGAGCTTGGAAGTGTAGGGATTGCGACAACTAATGATGACATGGTGAGTCTTACACTCCTTGGTCTTCTTAAGAGCTGGCATAACTACTAGGAATCAATTAATGGAAGAGAGAAACTGCCATATTGGGAATGACTTTGGTCAGATTGTAGGAGGAGATGAGAAGAAGCACTAAAGATGGTTCTTCATCCATGGAGGATGAGGAAAACTATGCTTTAGTGAGTAAGGTGAAGAAGGGGAAGGAGGAGGCTTCTCATCCTGAATCCAGTTCTTCCCATGGTGGGAAGAAGTTTGACAAATCGAAAGTGAAATGATTTTGTTGTCAAGAGGTGCACCATTTTGCTACAGATTGTCCACTAATGAAATCCAAGAAGGGACCCGTGGAAGGATCAGAAGGTGAAGCACTGGCCTCACAGTTCGAGTTGGATTTCACACTATTCGCATGCATGGTTTCATCCATGGTGGGAAGTGGCTGGTTTCTTGAAAGTGGAGCTTCTTTCCACATGAATTTTGTTCAGTACTTTGGAGGAGAAAGATCTCCATATACTCATAGTGATGGGTAATGATGAAAAGTATAGTGTCTCAGGTGTAGGCACAATTATTTTTCAGAGGGATCATGGAGCTCACATTACCTTGACCGATGTTAAATATGTACCAGGACTGAAAAGAAATTTGGTGTCGATCGTGATGCTGGAAGACAGAGGCTATGATGTAGTCTTCAGTAAGGGAAAGGTTTTCCTTAGACACATCATCACTAGATAGGTGAAGCAAATCAGTTCACAGGTCAAGAACCTATATTCTCTTAAGGTTCAAGATGCATGCAAAGCCTTGAGGAGCAAGGCAACTGATGGAGACTTGGTGATTAAGAGGGAGAGTACATTACCTCTCAACATGCAGCGCCATAAGAAGTCTCAGATGATTGTGGAGGAGCCACGATTGGTGAAGCAGCTTCAGGAGGTTGTGGAGCAGCCACATCTAGAGAAGCTGAGAGGAGATTGAGTAGAGACATCTACTCATGCAGAGACCTCCAGTAGGGAGAAATTTCAAGCTAGGTGGGTAGAGGGATCACATGCATCCATACCTCTAGGTAGTAGGTGGGGCGATGTGGAGTGATCATCCTAAGAAGGCTGGAATAGGGGCAGGATCCTTGAGGTACCCAACCTCTTTGATTCAACTTTGCTACAGGAGCCCCAATGAGGAGTAGCAGCACTGAATGACTAGGTAGAGACAGACACGGATGGATCGGCAGATAGAGCTATAGTGTAGGAATCCCAAGACAGTGCAGAGCTAGCAGGCTACAACGATGCGATAGGCACGGGAGTGTTTCACTAGTGAAGGATGGCACAGAGAGGTGTGAAATGGTGCAAGATGCATGGAGTGTTGCACCAGCTCAGAGGTTAGAGAGGGAGCACTCATCAGCAGCAAGTAGAGCTTCAGCATCAGAGTATGTTTCTAGCCCAACAGAGAGGTCAGTTAGGAGTTTTTTGTTTCTAGAGTTGCTGGAGCAACCACACTTGGGAGAAGTGTTGCATGCAGAAAATTTCAAAGGTACACGATCGGGTTCAAGTTGAATGCCTTTCTTGTTGAGAGGGAGTGTTGAAAATAGCAACAAGAAATGCTAAAAATAGAAGTGTTAAAAAGAGCACTGCTATAAATAGCAGTTTGGGTACTAGTGCTGGATTGAGCAACAGGGAATGAAAAATGGAAGTGCTAAAAATAGCATTCTATTTTTAGTAGTTCAGGATGGATTCCTATTTTAGTCATTCCCTGGACTAAATATAGGAAGTAAAATTCGAATTTGAACTTACAGTTGTTTGAAAATAAATTAATTAATTCACCATGAGTTAATTAGTTGTGAAAAATCAAACATGAAGTCTATGTGAGGAAATGCAACAATTTCTCTATTTATTGAGGAATTTATCCATCAGTTAAAGAGATAAGGATGAGTTATAATTTGAGTAGTAATTAGTTGGCTCAGTTAACTGAGTCAAGTCTAGTTAGATTGATTTAAACAATTTGTTTAAATTAATGTGAGTTAAGTTAGTTAATGCATGTTTGCATATAAATGTTGCACTTCAGATAACTAAATATTCTCTCATGAATAACTCATGCATGTCAGTTCAAATAGAGACCCAATTGAGATCAGAGGAGGGACAATGTACTATCAGTTGGATGGATTTTTCCTATAAAGGAAACTCATCCATGGAGAAGGATTTATCTCCTTCAGGATTGCGTAGTTAGATTGCGTAGTTAGATCATAGGTTAGTGAGCATATGAAGAGGCCAATTCACACAAGTGGCTGCACTGGACCCCAAGGAAAATTGTGCAAAGAAACATGAGGCTTGGAGGGTAGAGGAGAAGGTTTGATAGAGGCCTTTGACTATCTATGAGCAACAGAGGGATTGTAGAGAGAGCATGATAGCTTGTGAGATGATTCCTTTGTAATCCAGACTATATTTCCACTTGTATGATAATACAGAGTTGGGGTTTTAGACTGAGGCTTTCCCCAGTTATTTCTTATGTGTTATGTGTGATTGATTTCTTCTTATTGTTATATGTGTTCTCTTGATCTTTCTCAATTTGATTAGGCTTCCGCAAAGTGTTGTAGAAGTAGATCTTGTATCGTGTTTTAGTATATTGCATAATCAGTTGATCTACAGTGGGAACTTCTACAATGTGTAAGTTGTAAAGAATAGCTATTAGTAAAATTGCTTGTTAATGCAATGATAATAAAATAAAAGTGAAGATCATTCATGTCAAAAACATGCAAATCTAAAATATTGCTTATGGATGTATGCTTTAATTGTGGACACAAAAGAAAAAAAAAAAATGCTATGAAGAATTATTTTGATCGTGTTTTTGAATGTTGTTGAGAAATAACCATGTTAAAATTATTATTGACCATTATAAAGCAAATGGGAGTTATGCATAGCGAGTTAGACACATTGATTAGCTCTCAAAGATTAGAGTTATTTATAACAAGTGGGATGCATTTATTGAAACTCGTGGATGCATCATTGGATGAGTCGACATGGGATAAGAGCTTATGTGAAAACAACAACAATATTTTTAACCAGTTGGTGAGTTTCCTTTGACTTGACTTGCTACAAACTTGAATTTTTCATGAGACAATGATGAAAAAACAAGGTATACTTTGTAATAAATTTTTTATTTATCTCTTGAAAATATAGATAATATTAGTTTAGTGGGATTGTTGATTTCCTTTGAGATGGAAGGGGATCCATACCTAATAAAACACAATAGAAACCAACCCAGTTTCATAAAGGGAAACTTTGTACAGAGGGGAGATCCATTTTTTCATTTCCTTAGACATAAAATAAATAGATAGAAGGTAAGGCTATCCCTGTCCCTCTTTCTTACGATAATGTGGAGTCCATTTGGGGTGCGTGAAAAAGCAACTAAGAGAGACAACAATTCCCATACTTGCATGGAAACCAACTACCAGTCGACATCAACAATGAACTAAATCAAGGTGAGATATAATAGATAAGTATAAAATTATGATATCAAGTGTTTTTTTGCACTATTTGGATGAGTTCAAGGAGAGGGGGCCCTCTACCCATATTTAGATAAAGTAAACTATGAATAAAAGAACATGAGTTTTCCTTTCGGTTCACCTAGGAATACTATGTATTGATCAAAGTAATCGACAAGAGTCTTTCCTATAAACATATTATCATCGCTTCGAGGAGGTGAATTCAACCAGTTAACCTCTTTGGTGGGAGTAATTGTTGACTAAGCTTGATTCTATGGGATTTATGTATGAGCTAACTTACTATACAAAATTTTGACTTTTGGAATTTAGTAGGGTCAGATCTGACAATCCCTAGATTTGACTTCGACTCAACATAGAATAGACTAGAGGTTGTTGACTTGTGCTTTCTTTTTTGGTCTAATGAGCTTCCCCCTTTCATGATTTCATTATGACCAATTGTATTATGATGCATCACTGCTCGTGGAATTTATTCTAGTTAAAGAAACAAATGCATATTAAGCGAGATTCCCTAGCTCCTACAACCATTCTTCATCATTTATCATGTGCCTCTTCAAAGGCTACATGGTTTGTAAATACTTGTTTCTTGCTTGGCATTAGGACCAATTAAAATTAGAATCTTACAATTGATGTATCTATTGATGATTGCTAGTCAACCCTAGATTACTGGTGCATGATTATATTCGCAGTGGTTGGTCGATTGCTTTAATCATTGGAAAATTTACCATAATGAAAATGAAAGATATTTGATTGCAGACCAATTGATTCCACTAATACATAAACTATTAACGGATTGATGTGGGTACTTATGTGCCTAGTCAACTTGATTGGCTTGTTGGCAAAGTTGACTTAACTGATACATGGAACTGATAGCAATTTGTTCGGACTAGTCACATTTATTTGTGCTATGGAATAATTTGTTATTTGATTTACTTGTCTATTACTCATTAAAATTTCTTGTAATTTAGTTTGTTGAGTCTATAATTTATATAAGAATACTTGCAAGATTTCAAGTGACTGAGTCTTTCAATTAGTCATTGGAGTTATGAGTCTAGGGAGCGTGAAACGTGAGCCTTGTTTAAGGAAAATGTTCTTCTCCACCTTTGTAAATGAAATCATTGTTTTGTTGATGAGATCATCCTCTTGTTGAAATTTATCGATCTCAAATTGACACTTATTGTGAAATCTTGATCAACAACAAAAAATAGTGTTTCTAGTTGTTAAAAATTTCCTTCATACATTTAATTGCAGACTCCAAGAAATCAACAATAAGAAGCAATCAATCAACCCAACCATTCTTTGCACAACACACTTGATAATGCAAGATCACATCAACATTAATCAATGGTCATAAAAATAAAGCTATCAATAAGAAGACCAAAACAACAGAGCATCTATTACAACTAGGAAAAAAATTGATTGAAAAACATCTAAGAAGCATATTTTTTTTGACAGAATCACTTGGAACAAAGAAAAAATCAAGAAAAAGAAGTTAGATAAGCATAAAACACATAAAGAGTTGATGTGACAAGATGATGACAACACCATACAATATTGATTGAATCCCCCATTATGAAGATTATAGAATGATTCTTGGATTGTGACAATGATGGAGTAGGATGGCTGATTTATTCACTATTTTTATGTATAAATGAAGAACTTCTAGGAGCAATATTCACACGATGGACTCATTCGTAGAGAGGAAAATAGAGATCCCTAGATTGGAGAGGAGATGCTTGATGGTTCCTGGTTGAAGTAGCATTTTGTATGGCACAAAGACTACAAAGAATGACTGAGAGTTGAGATTTGCGATATGTAGTTGCCTAATGAGTAGAAGTCACAATAAACCTTGTATATATGCATCTTCCTATCCAACTAGCGGTTGCTGAGGCTAAGTTGCCTATGCAGATCGATATGCATGGTTGACGTACAATAAGGGTACTTCTACAAGAAGTAGAGGTCCAAGGCATTATTTCATCCTTGCTTGGGACGAACAAGGCATTGAGGGTTGGGGAGATATTAACAGGGGATCTTAGGCCAATGTAAATCATCATATCTATATGAATAAATGTATGTAATAAAGGGTAAAAGGTGAATGTAAGAGTGATTGGCTAGAGTGGGTACAACCAATCCAACCATATCAGCTATGTATAAATATGCACGAATACTAATGGAAAGATGGTTGGAATTCCCTCCCAAAAGTCCTTTCTTCTTTGTGTTTGTGTGTTCTTGCTATTGTTATGATGTAGCCCCTTCTTGTATGTTGTAAGTTAAGCTTATAACAAATGTATATGTGAAGAAATGGATTGGACCAAAAATAAACTAAGCACAGGGGAAAAAGGAAGAAACAAAAGGAGAAAGGGGAAGTAAAAATTAAGAGGAAGAGGGGAAATCCAAGGCTAGCAAGATTAATATGTATTTTTTGAAATGGCAAAATTAAGTATGTCATTTCATGCTTTAACCATTATATGAATGACTCTTCTTGGATCTTTTCCTTCCAAGTTATAATGATCCATTGGTCTAGATTTATTAGTTTTTGGCTAATGCCCATTGAATCTATAGATTAAACTATGATCAAAATTTTTAACGTTGGAATCAATTGAGATGCATGGTGGGGAAGCCCCCTTAACCATTTAGAATTTTCCTCCAAATAATACCTTGGGGGCAAAGGTATGCCTACTTATGGACTCAAAGCTAAGGCATCATTGAATAGTTACCGAACCTATTTTGTCATTGAATTTAGTGTTGCCCAAGCAGAGACTAGTCTAGAAAGACTCACAATTCATCCTTACTAATTAAACTTGGGGCACGAATGAACTCTGAAACCCTAAAGAGAGCATCAATAATGAACATGGAACCAAGTTCGAAATAACTAGAAAGTAAAATCTAATTGCAACAACCAAAACTCGTCTAGATATATTACATCTAATTAATACTAAAACTATCAAATCTTTAAATCTTAAAAAATACACCTAAAATCAATAAATAACCATTATATGCCATAATTTTCTATTAAATATAACCATTTAATATACTCAATTATAAAAATAAATTCATATAAAAAAATCAAATTTAATAAATTAAATAAGTATCACAAGTAATAATTTACCCAATTAACATTAATATTATTAATAATGTTGACATTAATTTTATAAAGAAATATATTCTTATAATATATTTTAAATTATTAAAATACAAAAATAAATAATTTCATAAAATGAAATTTATTTTTATAATGATAATTTTTTCAACCACATAATAATAATCCACAACTCCATTAACACGTTCAATTTAATATAATACACCGCAAAAGTTCTAATACTTAAATCTTTAAAATTATCAACACCACCATCAACAACAAACATTCATGTAAAATATTTACTTAAATCTTTAAAATTATCAACAACACCATCAATAACGACAAACATTCATGTAAAATATTTAATTTTATTATAATACACTGCAAAAACTCCAATACTTAAATCTTTAAAATCATCTACACCACCATCAACAACGACAAACATTCATGTAAAATATTTAATTTACTTTATTTATAGTCGCTACATCACATGTAACGATGAAACTATGAAACTGTTTAAATAAAATTTCTGAGAAAATTTGGAATTCTTTTTAGAAGGATCTAGTATATGCAATGAGTGTATTTGCTTGGATTCTTATATAGCCATAAAGGATACATAATGCATAGCATTAATGCATACTTTTTATTGGATTCTTACATAGCCATAAAGGATATAATGCATCACATTAATCATACATTTTTAAATTTAAAAATGTATTTAAAATCATTATGAATTTAAAATATTTAAAAAAAAAGATATAAAAAAATATTTATTGATATTAATTATTAATTATAATTTAATAAAATAAAAATATTATAATTAAAATAATTATTTTTAAAAATTATTTTAAAAAAATCTAATATAATTTATATGGGTATGAGATAAATGGTGATTCGACCCATTATTAAGATATTTTTAAATATTAAATTATTGGTTCAATTCTTTACTCCATTATTATTTTTAAATATAACAATAATATAACCTCACTATTACCAAACCTACAAAACAAAATTATAAAAGAAAAATCACTATTTAAATTAATTCATTAAATTTATTATGATGATGATGATGATGGTGGTTAATGTCCATTGTGACCAAACATTGGTCTATCGGACCTGAAGAAACAAATTATTTATTTTGATTTAAGATTTTATTCCTATGCTCAAAAAGCTTGGAGAGAAGCATGTTGGAAACTAGATGTAATTCCAACCACCCGATTTAATGCTGGATCTAGAAACCAGTAGAAACCAGCGGCTGCATTTAATGAAGTCGGCGGATTCATTGAAGCTTCTCTAGTAAGCCACCGACTGAACCCGTCTCCAGAAACTTCTCCAGCTTGTATATATACCTTGTTAACTGATGAATAGATGTGTGTTCTTGTGTTCAGTGTTTCAAAGTTGGTGTTGGTGTGCTGTGCGCCTCTGATCTTTTCATGGTATCAGAGGCTGAAGAAGACTGCTGAAACAAAGGTCGATCAGGAAGATAGAGGACTGTGTGTTGTGTAGGTTCTGGTAAGAATTTTTACTGCAGTTAAAGTCACTGCCAAGGAAATCAAAGTGGAGTTTTTTGATTTCAAAGATGAAGTTGTTATAGCCCAAAATAAGACAGTAGGGCGCGCATTTTTTTTAAGTCACTTCTTTAAAGTCTGTTTGAACAGAAATTGGGCTCAAATTTACGATTTGCCTGTTTTTTCTTGAGCAAAAGTTGTGGATGTGTCTGGACCGTGTGGATAATATTGATTATTAAGAACTTTGCATGTGAATAATGCTACCTATAAAATGTGGTTTGGCTGTTGGTTTTGGTAGTGGTTTTATGATTGAATAAGTATATGTCCTTTTTATTTAGTAACAGAAAGAAAGGAAAAGTATTATTAAAAAAAAGGGAGGTTGGTTATTATTAAGAAAATATTGAAGTTATTTTGCATAAGTGTTATTAAAAACAAGGGAGGTTTGTTATTATTAAGGAAATATTGAAGTTATTTTGCATTTTGGTGATTGGAGGAAGTTTTATTTACATCATGGCAAATCTGTTGCTTGATACATATATGAATGAATCCACCAAACTTGATGGAGAAAATTATGTGAATTGGTAATTTAAGTTAATGACTATTTTAGAAGGAAATAGTTTGTGGTCCATTGTAAATGGGGATGAGCCCAAACCCACTGTTGCAGGTTCTATTCCAGATTGGGAGAGAAGGGAGACAAAATCAAAGGTATTGTTGCGTATGTCCGTAAAGGACAACATTATTCCTCATATCAGAGATTGCAAGACATCAAAAGAAACATGGGATACGCTGAAGGGTTTGTATGAAACAATGAATACAAACCGAATCTTGTTTTTGAAGACTAAGCTTTTATCTCTAAAAATGGAAGCAAATGAAAGTATAAGCAATTTCATATCTCGTGTCAAAGATTTAAGTGATAAGTTAGGAGATATTGGTGAAAAGGTGTCTAATACTGACTTAGTCACTATCATATTAAATGACTTAGTGCAAGATTACCAAATTTTTGTTTCAAGTCTTGCAGCTAGAGAGAAACCCCCTTTATTTGATGAATTGACAGGAATTGTTCTACAAGAGGAGGAGAGGATGAAGAACTTTAATTTGGGCTCTAGCAGTTCAGATTTGGCATTGGTGGCCAAGGGAAAATATCCATACAGAGGCAAGCCATGGAGCAAGAACAAAGGAGGCAAGTTTCAAGCAAAACAAAAAGGTATGACACAGTCTAAATTTCCAAAGAGAAATGATGAGTGTTATTATTGTGGCAAACCTGGGCATCATTCTAAAGATTGTTATAAAAGAAAATATAATGAGTCTAGGCAAAGAAACAGAAGGCATAATGGAAAATTTGTGGACAAGGATATCAATGATGGATTTAAAAATCTTAAATTATTTGTTTCTGATGCTGCACTGTCTGTGGAAAATGATGATAAGAATGCTTGGTTTATTGATTCTGGTGTGTCACTCCATATGTCTTGTAATAGGGAGTGGTTTGATGAATATCATGAAAATATTGATGGAACATATGTTTACCTAGGAGATAACAGATCACTTAAAGTTCAAGGTTATGGAGTAATAGGTGTGAATTTACCTAATGGACAGGAGAAACAGATTCATAATGTGATGTATGTCCCTAATATCAAAAAGAATTTAATCTCTGTTTCTACTATTACTGACCAAGATTTGAAGGTGGAATTTGTTAAATCACAGTGTGTAGTGAAAGACCTTCAATATCAGTACAAGGTTATTGCCACAGGAACCAGAGTTGGAGGCTTGTATAAGCTGGATGTGACCCGGAAAAGTCATCAAGCTTTGGCATCTACAACAATGTCAACAGTAGATTTATGGCATCAAAGGTATGGACATCTAAATCACAAATATTTAATACTACTTCAAAATAACACTATGGTTGAAGGGCTTCCTGTCTTAAAGAATGATCATGTTGAATGTGAAGCATGTGTACTTGGCAAGCAACATAGGGAGGAATTTCCTATACATAAAGAAAAAAGGCAAAGGGAAATACTTGAACTAATTCATACTGATGTATGTGGACCTATGCAAACCAGATCTATTGGTGGAGCATGGTATTTTCTTATTTTTGTGGATGAATAGATCTAAATAATGGGTTTAATTTTCATAAGAGAAGAGTGATGTGTTCTGAGTACTTTAAGATTTAAGAATATGTAGAAAACAAACTGGTAATTAATCAAAATTTTGAATCTGATCAAGGGGAGGAAATTCAAATCAAGAGAATTTAATCAATATTGTAAAAGCAATGGGATTCAACAACAATTTACAGTGCCACATACACCTCAGAAAAATGGAGTTGCTGAGAGGAAAAACAGAACACTAATTGAATGTGCACGTAGTATGCTTCAAGGTAAAAATATCTCTAATGTTTTTTGGGCTGAAGCCATTAATACTGCTGTTTATTTGAAAAATAGGAGTCCAACCAAAAGTTTAGAGCTTAAAACACCTTTTGAAGCATTTTATGGGTACGAACCAAAAGTGAGTCATTTAAGAGTTTTTGGTTGCAAGGCATTTGCTCACATTCCTAAAGATGAAAGAAGAAAACTCGATGCAAAGTCAATTAAGTGCATATTTATTGGTTATTGTGATAAACAGAAAGCATACAAGTTGTTTGATCCCAATACTCATAGACTGCTTGCAAGTAGGGATGTGGTGTTTCATGAGATTGCTAATGAAGGTGATAAAATAAATAATACTAGTGTATGGCATGATATTGATAATTATGTCAAATTAGATACAAATGTTGAACAAGAACAGGAACAAGCACAAGAACAGATACAAACTGAAGAGCAAGGGGCATCAAGCAGTCATGATACTCCAAGAAGAGGAGAGGGGACTCTGCAAAGAAAAAAGAAATATGAAAGCAGTAAAACTCCAAGAAGGTCATCACGTCAAAGTTAGGTACCTGTAAAGTATAAAGATTATGCATTAATGTCTCAGATTATGAATGTTGTAGAACCTTCAAGCTATGATGAAGCTAAAGAATATAAAGAATGGAGAAATGCAATGAATGAAGAATATAACTCTATAATGAAGAATGACACATGGGAATTAATAGAATTGCCTAAAAACAAAGTTCCCATAGGATGCAAATGGCTTTATAAATCTAAATTTAATGCTGATGGAAGTATTGATAAACATAAAGCTAGATTGGTTGCTAAAGAATATTCACAAAAGGAGGGAATTGATTATGAAGATACTTTTGCACCGGTAGCTAAGTTAAACACAATAAGAATCATGATTGCATTAGCTACAAAATATAATTGGAAAATGCATCAGTTAGATGTCAAATCTGCATTTTTGAATGGTGAGTTAAAAGAAGAAGTTTATTTAGTTCAGCCTGAAGGGTTTGTAAAACAAGGACAAGAGCATTTGGTTTGCAGGTTAAAGAAAGCTTTTTATGGCTTGAAACAAGCACCAAGATCATGGTATGTGAAAATTGATTCTTTCTTTTATGAGAAAGGTTTTATGAGAAGCAAAAATGATCCTAATTTGTACATCAAGAAAGATGAAGACAAGAATGTTGCTTTAATATCTGTATATGTTGATGATCTTATCATAACAGGAAATGCATGCAAGTTGATTGAAGAAATTAAAAATCAGTTGTCACATGTATTTGAGATGAAGGATCTTGGTGAATTGCATTATTGTTTAGGTTTTGAAGTTTGGAGGGAGCCTGGCAAGACACTAATCACACAAAGAAAATATACAAGGGAAATCCTTAAAAGATTCAATATGATTGAATGCAAGGCAACATCTACTCCTTTAGAATAGAATGTCAAATTGTGCAGTGATGATGGAACCAAAGAGG
>APFE030101795.1:167438-231642 GCA_000404065.3 Pinus taeda
ATGTTTTTCTTAACGCCTAGAAACTTTATTATTAAATAAAGATAAAAACGGTGTGAATTGTAGTTATCATGGTTAGATAAATATCTTTTTCAATAAGGAAGACGTATCATGCGCTGCTGCATTGGTTTTTGCATATGTATCTCGTAAATGGTTCAATCATTCCTTCTCACATGCATTGTTTTCATCATTACTATTCATGGTATTAACGTCCAAACATATTATCAAATCAATGCAATGTGTAGATAGTTCAGTCATCTGCATTGAAATACGTTTTTTTTTCATTATCATTGTGCATGCATAGGCGTGGTTCATTTAAACTATCCATAATAAACATAATGGGTGAGAATCTGTTGTATAATTATATTTTTTTGTATGTAATATTAATATTTTTTATTTTTTATATTTTGTTAGTTTTTGTTTGGCTAAGGATTATATCATTTATATTATTTAGTTTATGGTTATGTTATGTTGATCGTATATTATTTGGTTGCATTTTTGTAAATTTAATTAAAGTTTCAGGAAAATGCTTAATATTTCTATTTTTTTTGTATAAATTAAAAAATAATTTCTGAATTTTTAGTAAATGTTACTTCTAATTTTTTATTGGTTGAGGAAGACCTACCGAGACATAATTTTCCTAGTGGAGAGTATTGTATTTTCGTTTTTTTCAATGCCTGAAAAATCATTTTAAAATTAAAATAAAAGCTGACATTGTCACTGTTATGTTAGTGCTTTGCTCAATGATGTGAGAATTGATACAGAAGCAGGACACTATTTTGTTCGCGCTCCATTTAATGATGCGATAATTGATGGAGTTGCATGTTGTTTGCATGGGGGGGCGACCCTAGCTTTCCCGCACAAATGTTGAATTAATATTTTTATGTTTCCTTGTACAGGGAATAGAGTATATGAGGGAGAGTTGGGGTCCTCTGCATAGTGAGTTTTGTAACACTGATGAACAATGCAGTAATTGGTACGATTTCTTTGAGCGAAGGATGGAGTATGTGCGGGAGAACTGAGGTCTTTTTCATAGACGGGGGTGCTAAATAAACTGTGTAACGAATGTGTAGAAGGATTTGTCTTTTTTAACTATTATTTAGAAATGTTTTTCACAACTACGAAAGTAGTTGTACGAAGGTGGTTGTGCGAAGTTAGATGTTGATGCAATTTTAGGACACTATTATGTTAATGCTTTGTTGAATGATGCGAGAATTCATGTTATTACAGGTTGTTTGCATAGGCATCTTGGGGGGTGTGGCTAAACAAATGTCGAATTAATATTATTATGTTTGCTTGTGCGGAGTATAAAATATGTGCGGGAGGGCTGAGGTCCTTTGTGTAATGAGTATAGGGGTCGTTGTGCAAAATATTTACTATGCAGAGGATGGAGTATGTGTGAGAGAACTGGGGTATTTTGCATAAATGAGGGTGCTAAAAAACTATGTTTTAAATCCTTACAAAGGAAAAGTGTTGTGCAGTAAAACGAATGTGTAGAAGGCTTTTTCTTTCTTAATTATTTTTTAGGAACATATCTAGGAAGTACAAACGTAGCCATACGAAAGTGGTTGTGCCAAGCTAGTTTCTTAGAGGTATCATGTGCGGAGTTTCTAATGTCAATGACTGATCAAAGGGCATTATTGAGTGTGGATGTAGCTGTGTGTTTAGAAATTAATGTGTAGATTCAAAACTACTCATGAAATTTACTAAATCATAGGACTTGAAGCTACTTTACTGATATGCGGAAGTTAGTTCACCATCTAAAACAAGAATCATTAACATGCAAAAAGGAAAATTCATACATACACATAGATTTATCGAAGGGAAAGCAACTGCTCAAAACCTCCTACTATCTGTATTGCATTAATAAGAGAATAAAGAAGAAATACAATATTTTCTCAAGCCTGAGCACACCCTACAAGTGTATAGACTATCTCTTTTCCTAACTAATTGAACCTAGGCCAACACATAGCCAATTTAAAGCCTTCCCAAGCTCCTATTTCCTTGTGTTGTTCCCTTGGGAAATTGCCCCTATTATTTAGGAATTTCACACCAAGGAATTGTGCAACTACCATAGGTCAATCCTCTGACTTCATGCACCAACTATATAACTTGGATTAGTTTACAACTGATAGTCCACTTCCCTTGAACTCCAATCTCAACTAGGTAGCTCAAATTCTCTGTATGCAACAATTATTTTGGGTTGACTAATCAGTTAACTGGTTGATCACTTAGTGTGGTTGAAGTTACACACCTACAAGTTGACCTCCACTAGTTATTATAGCAGTTAGAACTAGTTAGAGTGACAATAACTCAAATTAACTGAAATAAATTGCTACAAGTTAGAAATTAATCATGTATAACTGAACTCAAGTGTCTCCAACCTGAATTTACTGAGTTAACTGAGTGACAAGATCCATGACACCTTAGTTAACTACCTTCAAGTATTCTGCTGAAATTGAAATTCAAATTTTAATCTACTAGATTTTCTTGTTGCATTTTCAACACTCCCTATCAGAAAAAAAGGAATTATTAGATACCCCAATATCGCTTCTATGGAACTCTAATTTTCCTCTTGACAATTCCTTTGTCAAAATATCTGCATCTTGTTCCTCTGTCGGAATGTACCGCAACAACATTAGATGGTGATACCAGATGTCAATATGCTTGGATCGATCATGAAACATAACATTTTCGGAGAGTTCGATAAGACTCTGGTTATCACAGTAACTCAAAATAGGATCCATCTTCTGACCAAATAACCCAACACACATATTTCTCATCTAGATAACCTCACATGTTGCTTGACTTGCAGCCATTTACTCTGCTTCTGCTAAATTGAGTGCCACAGTTATGTGCTTCCTATTGTACAAAGAAACCCTTATGGACCCAACACTAAAAATTCCTCCTGAAGTCCTCTTCCTTGATGAAATCATTGCCCAATCTGCATCTGTGAATCCTTCCAGCTTTACTCCCTCTTTCCATCTATACCAAAGACAAAACTAAGTAGTGCCTCTGAGGTATCTCAACACATGGTTTGCTACCTTCCAATACAATTTGGTTGGTTTAACCATTGCTTGACTAAGCTAGTTAACTGCATAACACATGTCTGGTTGTATGTCCACCAAATACATGAGTGAACCCACAAGCTACCTGTAAATGGTAGCCTCCACTACTTCACCTAAAGTAGCATCCTCTTTCCTCTAATTTCTTGCTAGAGGAGTCTCCATGGGTTTACACCTATCCATGCGGAACCTTTGAAGTATCTCATTGGCATACTTTCCCTAGTAGACAAACAATTCCCCATCTCCTTGCCATACTTCCAAACGAAGGAAGTAGTGCATGAGGCCATTGTCCTTCATCTCGAACTCTCTTGCAAGGTCCTCCTTGAAAGATATGATTATCTTCTCATCACTAGTAAGGATCAAGTCATCAACATATAATACAATAATCAATAATTTACCTTCTACCATAATGTGTTAAAGGCTTGCATCTGCTTCAGTTTTGGTGAAGCTCAAACCAATGAGATAGCTATTGATCTTAATATACCAAGCTGGGGTCCTTGCTTAAGTCTATACAATGATTTCTTGAGTCTACACACATGTGAGTCTCTGTCAAAGGTCTAAAACCCCTCTGGATGCTCAATATACACCTCCTCCTTAATAAATCCATTAAGGAATGTTGTCTTCACATTCATATGGTGGATCTTCCACCCCATCTACCTAACAGTGTTAGAATTAACCTAATGGATGAGTACCTTGCTACGAGAGAAAATGTCTCCTTACAGTCAATTCCCTCCACCTGAGAGAATCCCTTGGCCACACATCTGACCTTGTGTTCCTCTATGCTACCATCTACTGCATGCTTTACCTTGTAAATCCAACTCAAACCAACCACTGATTTGTCTATTGGTCTTGGGACCGCTTCCTAAATATTGTTTTTGACAATGGAATCATATTACTCTACCATAGCATCAACCCACTCTAGTTTCTCTACAACTTCTTCGAATGAGGATGGCTATGTCTCTAAAAGCTTGCTCATCAAATCCATGTAGCCAGTGTACCAATCCAGTGACCTCCGCTGCTTGCACTGTGATGTGGGTGATCCCACATTATCTCTGTTAGAAAATTATGTATTATAGAGCAATGGAACACATAAAATATATTGTAGAAATATAAACATAGAAAATAGATAAAACAAGAGAGACACAAATATATGTGGTTCACCCAATTTGGGCTACGTCCACAGAGAAACAACCAGTCCTTCCTTTTATATTATCCATCAAAATGAAGAGACACAAACTACAACAGATCCGTTGTAATTTCCTCTTCGCTCTCACACAATCTCCTCTCTCTTTCTCACTTAGAATATAGATCTACATAGATGCAATACAATTCCCTCATATATAGCGAGGGGTTGCCTTCTAGGGAAAAAAACCCTAAATTAAACATAACTTCTACCATTAGATCTCCGCCTAATGAAAAGAACAGTTTGACTACGAAATTACAACTTTTTACAAGGTAATTTTACATCTATTTTTAGCTTCGGGGCTGCTGCCCCCGATCCCCCACCAGGTGGGGCCTCCCAAATATCCCAGTCACGCTCCCTTGGACCCCCTTGCAGTGAAAATATTACAGGCAGCGTTGCCACCACATTACAAACTAGGGTCCAATGTAGTGATACCTTTGAATAAAGAAGATAATTAGGCTCCACACCCAACACTCTCTAGCATCCTGCAATAATCTGTCAACTTCTCTAGTTCACTTCCTTCCTTCTCTAGATGTCTCTGCTTGAGTGGATGTCTCCACTATTTGCTCCTTTACTTATGGATGCTCCACAACTTCCTGAGGTTCTTCCTTTGGAGAAAAAAGCTCCTGATCAGGCTGCAACTAAAGCTCCCTCTAAAGAGAGCACCCCATTGCCTTCCCCTCATAAAATTTCACATCCTGTCTTAACATTGTCATCCTGAGGGATGTCAAGTACATCTAATAGTTGTGAGGTGTCTCTGTGTACCCCACAAATATGCCCAACCCTATTGTCACCTCTAGATTTTTCATTGCTTCCTTGGAAACATGACATTAAATTGACGATCCAAAGATCATGAAGTGTGACATATATGGTTTCTTCCCTAAAAATCTTCCTCTGGTGTACTCATGTAAGGAATCCCATGAAGAATCTTGTTCTACAAATAGACTGTTGTGTTGCATGCTTTAGCCCACAAGTGTAGAGGTATGCTTTGGTCATGCAACAACACTCGTGTTTCTACCACAATAATTTTGTTATTCCTCTCAGCCACCGCATTCTGTTGTGGGTTATGGGGTGTTATCAACTCCCATAAAATGTCTTCCTTTGCACAGAAAATTTTAAACTCATTCAACATGTACTCACCACCATTATTGTTCTTGAGAGACTTCACTTTCTTGCCAATTTCTTTCTCAACAAGTGCTTTAAACTCAAAAAAATTGGAGAATGTCTGGTCTTTCTTCTGCATGAAGTAGATCCAACACTTTCGTGAGAAATCATCTAAAAATATAACATAATACCTATGCTTGGTAGTGGAGGTTGTCAAGAAAATCCCACAGACATCAGAGTGGATCCTTTCAAAAACTACATACACCCTGCTGTCCTGATCATTGAAGGTGGATTTTGTGTACTTCCCCAATTTACACCCTTTTCATGTATCTCGTTGCTCTAGTGCTCCTTTGGGGAGGATTGTAGAAATTTTTTACATGATCTTCAAAGCACCATGATGCAAATGGACAAGTATTCTATGTCATAATTCACTAACATCTTGACTCTGCATCTTCTCTACTTTTGTGCTCAATGTTGCACAATCTTCCTCATCTAATTTTTAGAGGTTCTTTACTCGAACCCCGACCTGCTTCACTTTTCTTATGGCGATATGTCTCAGGAAATCCTTCCCTTTTTTGAATATGACATCGTAGCCATGGTCTTCCAACACAACTATGGAAACTAGATTCTTCTTTAGGCCCAGTACAAACATCACATCCTTGAGCCTGAGAGGGGAGCCAGATTGCCTCTGAAAAGTAACTGTACCAATAATGGTCGCCCTATACCTTCCATCATCTCCCATCTTGATGTGCATTTGGAGATCCTTCTCCTTCAAGTCAATGAAAAATTCTTTGTTTCTCGTCATGTGAAATGAGGCATCGCTATCGAGATACCACACACTAGCCATCATTGTGCTTGCCATGCAAAAAATGAGGGTAAAATGAATTTCGAACTATGAATCCAAGGCTTCACCCACTTTTCCTCCTACGGTCTTCTTTCTTTCTTTCATGTGTGGATACTTCGTTGCACAGTGCTCAAATTCATGACATTGAAAACACTTCATTCTAGACAAGTATTTCTTATTGCCCCCTTGACTTGAATCTACTTTGGATTGGGATTTATTCCCTTTCCCTTTATTTTCCTTTCCCTACAAGGCATAGTTCTCCTCATCCTCACCCTTATATGAGGTCCCATCTCTGGTTCTCCACCTTATCTTCTCCTGTACCAAATCAGACCAAAGGCTTTCCCAATTTGGTATCTTGTCCCTCCCGTTCATTGAATCTTGGTAGTTGTTCCAGCTCTTGGGAAGGTCTAGAAGGGCTAAGCTCATGAAATCATCCTCTTTTAAAGTAACATAAAGTTGAACAAGTTCATCATGACACTGTGTGAACCCACTCAGGTACAATGGAATGGTTTTGTTTCTATACATCTTGATATTTCGAAGCTTGTCCTTGAGTGCCAATTTCCTGTGGTGATTACTATTCTAGGACAAATCTGTTAGTGCTTTCCAAATTGCATATGGAGTCTCTTCCCCATGTATATTAGAGACAATATGGTCTCGTACTCCCTCCTCCTCACCTTGGAAAAACACTTCTTCCAATCTACTATATTCTGAAAATTAGTTGCTGTTGGTTTCAGAATATAATTATCAATGAATTCCTTCAACCCATTATGCTCTAGTACTGCCTCCACTCAGTCCTTCTATGCAACATAACTCGAGCTTCCCTCAAGGGCATACTCGAGCATTAGTCCATTGAAATCCATCTTCTCAGTCTAGAAGAAAACCTGCAACCTGATTTGCAAATTCGAATCTCCTGCAATGACAACTTTGGAATCTCTTCTCTACAGTGATTCTAGCTATGAGACCATGTAAAAAGTAATGTTTAGATTCAAAAATTCTCATGAAATTTACTAAATCACAAGTCTTCAAGCTACTCTACTAATCTATGGAAGTGAATTCACCATATAAAACAATAATCATTGACATGCAAAAGTAAACATCACACACACACTATAGGTTTTAACCTCGTACATAAATTACTTACATACCAATTCAAAAAACAAAAAATTAATAATGGCGAGAGCATAAAACATAAAACAAATATACACAAAGATTTTTCCCTGGATCCCAAAACCGGGACTACCAGATTGATTTTTCATTATATTCCTTTCAATGTTACAATACATATATATACATGCCGAAGCATCCATAAACCCCATTCCATTGACCCTGGATTAGAACATAACCATAGTTCCCTTGACCAAATCTACAAAATACCATGGACAAAAAACCATTATGCCCTAAATCATGTGAAAAATCCATGCACAAAACCATAGGTAGGTCTACCCACCTAATATAGGGTCCAAATATTTTTTCTCAAGGCACTGCCTCGTACCCCATGCAGGGGGGATACTACCCCCCTACATACCCCCTAATAGGGGGGTAGCGGGTCCCTCTGTGACCCACCCGCGCATCAGGTAGTCGTGGAAAGAATATAACACACACCCAAGATTCTCTCACTTGTTTTTTTCTTTCCACAGGGGATCTTAGTCATTGATCCATCCCTGTAACACCCATTGTTTCTATACACCAAGAGAAATTCTCAGTGCTGACAGAATTTGTTAATGCATTTGCAACATTCTTCAAAGTGTCCACCTTTACCACAACACCTTTTTATCCTCAACCATATTTGTTACACAACATTTTGTCACTATCCCTATACTCCCCTTTCCTTGATCCTGGAGGACCTCTACAGTGAACCTTGCATGCATTGCCTTCATGAAGAAACTCCCTTTGTGTCCCTATTCATGAGCAGATACATTCCCTTTTGCACCATTTCCCATGAAACTTCTGTTTTGCCCAGTTTATGAGACGTACACTAATGGCCTTTGTCTCCCCCATGCCGATGTGCATAGATTAGCACTACTCCTTGTGCCAACTAGAGTGACTAAGCTATGTTCTAGTTGCGTTGGTCCTGTTGTGGAAAGTTTTTTAAATTAGAGCCAAAGCTTCCAGCTCTAGAAGCTTCGTAACAGAAGTCTAGTAAATGGTTTTGGCCAGATGGGGTCGAGGATGATAGTTTGGGCTCCTTTCCCCTATAATGATGGAACTACTTCAAGGGATAAGTCCTTCTCCCATGAGAAGAGGATCCATCTCCCATCCATATTTCGTATATCGACCTCCCTTCTTACCAAGCACAAGCTAGTGTTAGTTGTAGAGTTTTTGGTTGAGTGTTGATGCTATTTTGGTTTGGAGTAGACAAGCAAGCTATTACTAGTTGTAGCTATCTAGTTGTGTAAGGGAGAAGTGTGATTTTGTTTGGAGTGAAGCCTAAACGGAAGAGCTTTAAAACTATTTTTGTTTGAAGCCATCGTGGAATGCTAGTAGAAGTGTGTGGGAACCTGGTCTTGTCAGAGGGAGACTGCAACGTCAAGACGAATGGTTGTAATCTCTCTTTGATATTAATATATGCAACTATTGATTGATTTCATACATGTTTTGTAATATTACATATTCATGGCTTAATGTTTTTGGACTTGTTAAGTAGGTTGAATTGCAATTTTTCTATTATTATGTTTGTTGTTTGTTGTTGTTTACTTTTTTCAGGAGCTTGAAGAAGGAAGCAAGAGATAGCTGGAGCGAGCAAGCGAGGACATCATCAAGCAGGATAAGTAGACCAAGAGGTAGGCCCTCTTGATTGATTCTAACCTAAGGAAATCTTCCAGAGAATGTATCTGTTGTGGCTAGACCCATTATCGGGCTAGAGGAATTCGTTCGTGTTTGCACTTATAATTTCACTTCACCAAAAATTAGCGACTCTTCTAGGGATCCCAATCCTTTTATAGTTCCACGTTTTGCCTTTGGTTCTGTTTCTTTTCTCCTATTTATTGGTTTGAGTCTAAAATTCATAGTAGTAGACCTAGTCCTTGTTTTCAATTTTTTATTATTTTTCCTTTGCTCCCTTGATCAGTGCTCTTAATCCGCTGACAGTCGTGTCGACTAGCGTGAGTTGCTGAGAAACAGTGGAAGTCGCACCAATTCTTGTAAGTGAATATTAGGGCTTGTCACCAATCTTGGGCAGTGTGTTTTTCTCTTGTGGTTTTGACCCCGCAAACCTCTTTTACCATTTTCTCCCTGATTAGAAAGCTACTTTTCATTTGGTTTTGTTTGCTTGTTTGCTTATCATCTTTCTACTTGAATGACTCAGTCATTGAGTGGCTAGCGACACTAGGGCATCTAGTTGGTCGTCCATTCAACAATTTGTGAACTCACTAAGTCAGGTTGTAGGTGTGCTTACTCTTTGCATTTTGCTTTTGGTCCTTTTTATGACTTTGACCTAGTTTTGCACAAGTTTGAAAAGTTTTGTTTGCTTGCCCAAATGTTTCTTTTCCGGCATATATTATGTTGTTAGTCTTGTGTTTGGTAAAGCCAGTGTTTCATTGATCTAAATGAACTTCTCTTTTCATGTTTTCATCTGCTAAAAGAGCTTATTGTCTTGAGAATTTTTTCACTGAAATATTGTATGCGGAAATTTTGTTTCATTGTTTCATAAAAAAGTATGAAATTCTAGCTTGTTGCATCATTATTTTACGATAACTTGCATCTTTAAAAGACTAGAATTGCATCAGCATTTGGAAAAGGAAGAAAATTTTTGTTTTTTGAAAGGACTAATAGATAAGTGCTTGTTAGGAAATTAGGAATTGGAATGCATTTTTCATTATTTTATTTTTTGAAAAAAGTAAGGTAGTGAAAGATCATTTCATTTTCAGTTTCTTGATTGTTTGCATTTGATTGAGTAGTTTCTACCCTCTCTAGTGTAGGCATTTCATCGAATTGAAAGGGTCTTGTCTTATTTAGTTGCATTTGAGTTTTTTCGAGTAACATCGCTAAGACCTGAAAACTGAAACATAACTCAAGATCAACTTTAAAATGATTCAATTAACCTAAGGCACATTTGACATTAACGATCATATCTAGAAGGTCTAGGCTAGAGATGTGTTTTAGCGTCATTAAACCTAGTAGCTGTCATTAGCTTCGGCATTAGAAAACATTAGTATGAATTTGTGCTCCCTGTACTGTCGAGTATATATTGGGAGACCCCACTAGGCTACAATCCTTTTATCCTTAGGAAGTTGAGACGGTCGTCTTGCAAAGATGATACACCAAACATAGCATTCGAGGAGATTTCCTACTCATACTTTGTTTGGACTTCAAAATGTCATACAAATATCAATCATTACCATACATTTTTCACCTATGCTTCCATTATATCACTCATTATTCACCACCATGTCACTTCATTTTCCCTATTGTTCATCATTAATGGGTCTCATTTATATCTTCCAAATATTATTTATTTTTAAGCATTTTTAAGAGATATTCTTGATTAAATATTAGAAAATAATATATTTTACTTCATATATGGAAAGTGGATTGTTTTTGTGACATGTGTTTAGGTTCCAAGTAAGCTTCCAAGACACCTTTATGTGGCCTTGAATGATCCAATTCGAATTTGAAGAGATAAACCTCATGGAGAAAATCAAGGACAAAAAGGGGTTATGTGTCTAGATGGTTGAGAGATTTATGGAACTAAAGAGAGATTAGTGGATGATGATTATGAGTTTGTTACTCATCCCATTATATAAATAGGAGTACAATCTCCTTCATTTGTAATCTGGAAGTTTTTGTAATCTTATAATTTTGGAGAATCTTCATTTGTAATCTTAGAGTTCCATTTGTAATCTTAGAGTTGGTTTGTAATGGAGATTTTGAAATAAAGAATCATTCTTCAATTTTGCTTATACATTTGAGTCTCCATTGAAGTGGTGTGCTTGTGGAGTTATGGAGGGCCCCCATGGCCTCACTTGCATGCTTATTTACTTATTTTAGGTATAATTTATTTTATGTTTTTATTTGATTTCAGCTTTCAAGTTTTGTTAAATGTTCTAATATTGGAAGAATCTTATTTGAAAGTGTTCTTGTAAGAGAACCGTAAGATCTCATACAATTATTAGATCTAGGTTTATTTCATTTCAGCTTTTAATTTCTTATTAGATGTTCTAATGTTGGAAGAGATCTTGTAGAATATGTTCTTGTAAGAGAATCATAGATCTCAAACAATTGTTAGATCTAAGTTTGATTAGTTATTGAAAGAGATCTTAATGAATATGTTCTTGTAAGGGGACTTTAAGATCTTGGACAAATTAGGAATCTTTCTAGATCTATATTTTTTAGATAACACTTTTAAGTTTACCTTCCCGCGTTAACATTAAGTTAAACTCTAATTTCCATCCGCATTTTAGACCCAACATACTTCTTGGTTCACCAAGAGGTATTATGCAGTTCATGATTGCCTAGTAATCATTTTTACCTAGATCATCCAGAGCGGTCATTTGATATTTTTGACTCATTAAACTTAAAAGATCATTCGAGCACTTGTCCTTTCAAGCTCTTTCCAATAGAAAGCGATGGAGTCATATTTGTTTCTTTCTAAACTCTTAGAAAATGAAAGAGCATCAGTATTTTATGTGTCTTAATAATTGATTGCCCACGATTTAAAACACCTTGTTAGTCTTTTGAGACCAAATCGTGAGTATCCTTAAAAGAAAATTTTAAAGCCTCGAATTTATTTGTTTCATCAACTAAGACAAGGTCATCGTGGTTGAACCATCTGGTTCACTCAATTCCTCTTCCTCTCCTCCATCTGAAAGATTGTTTGAGGAGATGTTTCCTGAGTTACCAAAGTCACTCGAAGATCAAAATCTTGAACTCACAATTGTTTTGAGGGTTTGACCATTGTCATCTCGTCCTCCGCCTACTTTCGATACTGGGTCATCTACTGATCTTGGCCTAGAATCTCTGGACAACCCCGTTTGAACTCTAGAGAACTCGCCGACCACTGACGATCAACTTGGACTGGTTATCTATCCTCTGAACCCTCTATTTGATGCTGTTGAGATATCACCACAGCGTCCTTACAGTGTGCATGATAAACCGGGTGTTCCTTTGCAACTATCCCCTCATACTAATTTGGCCATTCGTCATCATTTATTTTCAAACATGGAACCTGAAGGTGATGCTCCAGTCACATCTCTAGATGAGTCTGAAGTTTCTACTCACATTGTTGAGGGGGAAGAATTGCAATTGTAGTTTCCTCCTGAGGGTTTCCCTCTTTTAGAAGTTATTCCCACCAATTTTCCACCCAACTATGTGTCTTTGGTGCATTTGGTTTCAGGTACACCTCGTGCCTCATCACTTTACCATAATCCTGTATGGGTGTCAGGAATTAGGCCTACATCAGGCCCATTCATTATGAACACGACTTCCCAACAGGCTGTTACTTTAGTCCCGGTGCAATCCACTATTCTGAATACTCTCGTCTCATCAATCCTAGTTACCCGTCAGGAACAACCAGAAGTTTCAAAGATTGTCTTTATTAGTTCCTCTGTCTCGCTAGTCAGTGGCCAGATTGTGCCACCGCCTGGGGGGAAGAACCTAAATGTTTCTATGGTGTTAGGTGCCACTAATGTGAGTATCTCACAAGCTCACATGCTTGGTATAAACCAACCTTCTTTTGGTATTATTTATAACCCTACTAATCCTACTGGATCAAGAAATGTCCAGTACCAATAGGTTCAAAATCCCTTTGGTCTGTCTGGATCAAGAAATGTTCAGTATCAACAACCCTATGGGGCTCAGGTCCAATACCAAAATCCTTACGTTCCATATGGTTCTCAAGGAATGGTTAATCAAACTTACACCCTCCAATCTGGGTAGTACATCCAACCTGGCTACGACTAGATTCAGTTCGACAATTTCTCAGGCACTGTTCAAGTACCCTTGCAATAGCAAGGAAAACCTCTACAAGAATAAGGACAACCTTTGTTACCGTAAGGGAAGCCTTTGTTACAGCAAGGGCTCTTCGCACAACAACAAGGGAAAATTATCCCACAGCAAGGTCAATTGCAACAACCGCAAGGTCAGTCCTTACAACACTTGTAGCAAACCATGCAACAACAAATGCAATATGCTCTGCACACCTCTCAACCCATGTCCTCACAAGGCCAATTTCTGCAGCCCCAGGGAAAAATTTTGCAACTGCAAGGTCAACTCTTGCAACAACAAAACCAACCAAGGCAACAACAACCCTTGTACACATACCAACAAGGCCAACCCTTGCAGGGGTAGGGTCAAGGTCAAGTCCTACAGCAACAGGCCCAAAATCCTCATGTCCTAGGTCAACAGGTTCAGAATCCTGCTGCCCAAGGGCATCAGGTACAAAATCCCTATGTCCAAGGGCAACAAGTGCATCAACCTTATGCCCAAGGACGGTAGGTCCAAAACCCTCTTGTTTAGGGACAACAGATTCATCAACCGTATGTGTCAGGACAATAGGTCCCATATCCATATGTCCAAGGTCAACAGGCTCAACAACCTTTCAATCCTTACATTGCTTATCAACAACCTATGGCTGGATAGTTCCAAGGTATTCAGGGTCAAAATCCTCCCTATGGTCAAGGTAATCCACAATGGGGGTAGCCTCAGCTGCCATATGGCCAAAATCCCCCAATGTGGGGCCAAAATCCTTACAAGCAAGGATGGGCTCTTCCTTGTGGGCCCGCTTATCGACCTCCCATGCCTTTTAACACTTAATTACCTTTCTTGGCTACACTCGAGTTTCCATATGTATCGTGCCTTACGAATGATCTGATCCTTCATTTGCTATACTAGCCTCCAGTGCCATCCAAGATACCAAGTGATTGTCCAGAGTTCAATGGAAAAGCTAAAGAGGATCCTCAGGCCCATGCGATGACATATCACCTCTAGTGCTCGTCGAACTCGTATGTGGACGATTCCATTCGTCTCCGTCTTTTCCAACGAACCCTCACAGGTGCTGCAGCGAAATGGTACATCAAACTACCTCAAAGTACTTGCCATGAATTTAACTCTTTAGCCATGGATTTCCTTACACATTTTCATTTTCCAGTTCGCTATGAAACTGGCACCTATTTTCTCACATTGCTTAAGCAAGATACTATGATGCACATCTCTGATCACATCCATAAATGGAGACGTAGACGTCGCCTGATCAAATTTGAGATTACTGATCAGTTGCTCACTGAATGGTTTACCAAGTCATTCGTAGCCCCAATTTCTTGCGATATAGCTATGGGTGGATGCGTCACTGAAGAGCAAGTCATCACTCATGCCCAGTACTTGGATCTAGTTTACTCTCAATCTGGCACTTTATACGAGTTATTACCCAATGCTCCATGGCCATCATCCGATCCTGTAGCATCAAAGTCACCAACTATTCCTCTTGTCGATGGAGTTATTGGTTTAGTATCCAAGACCCCTTCTAAAACTTCTTCCAAACAGAAGTCGGTCTCGAATGCTTCCCCTAATAGTTCATCTCAGAATCCACATGGACCTGGTAAAACCTCAGAGTTCCACGCTGTCCAGTCTACCACAATGGACAAATCCTTGAAAGGAGAAAAGAAAGGCAAAGGCAAAGCTAAAGCCAATGCCCGAAACAGGGTCCTCCCAAATCGTTTGCTAGCGAATATTTGCAATGGAAACCTAAGTACCCTTGCCTCATTTGCAAGGAAGAACACTACACTAAGGATTGTCCTCGATGATCTGAAGTTAGTCGCCTGCTCAAAGGGACCCTTGCTGTCCTCAAAGAGCCGTTTCCATCTCAGTAGATCCAAATGGTAGACCAACCCTGATCTTCTTCCTTTGGATCTCAAGTGTTCATGATGAGCACGCCTATTAATGTGGCTACCCGATCGAAATACTATCAAACTCCAGCTTTGGTAGCTGGGAAAGAGAAAGAAGCTACAACTTCTTCTTCTACCTTGAGTTTTGGCCCTCTACAAATTGAGTGCCCTAACCCTAATTCCGCTATGCGGCCACCCTCTCAAGGTGTACTTTGGAAATCCTCGTATAATCCCAATGCTTGAGTTGCTCAGAACTACAACATTGTTGAGGATTTGGCTTAGGCACCGTCAGCCGTGTCGACTCTTGAGGTACTCCAAAGCTGCCCATCGCAACAAAAATCTTTGTTGCCAGCTATCGGGGGCATCGATACCACTGATTCCAATTTGATATGTTTTGATCTAGAGAACCATGTTCCATGAGTCCCTGATTAGATTTCCTTTCTTCTTCAGGTAATCATCAATGAGAAGACCATCCACTACACTATCATCGATGAAGGTGCTTCCACTTGCATCATGTCAACCGCATGTTGGAAGGCTATTCATTCCCCTACATTGAACTAGTCTCCAAACACTTTGGAATCTTTCGATGGGCATGATTCGCGACCCTTCGGTGTCTTACCTAACCTTGCCATCACCTTGGAAGGCAAGAAAGTGCAAGTCGAAGTAGACATTGTTGACGCCAATCTCAAATATAATCTTCTACTTGGCCGAAGTTGGATTCATGCCATGCATGTCGTGGCCTCCTCTTTATTTTGCGTGATCCATTTTCTCCATCAAGGGAAGATTGTCACCGTCAATCAACTGTCTTTCTTTGCCTCTTCTTCCTCAGATGGAAATGTTTTGTATGTCAAGCACTCTGGTGCTCCCTATGAGAGTGTGGGGGCAGGTCTCTTCAAATATTTTGCCTTAATGGGAATTTTTCCACTCCCCCCTCCTCATGTTGCCTCTGTCAACATGATCTCTGCCAAGTCTGATCCCTAGGTCCAGCACCAGATTTGGTTGATACTTGGGGAGAGGTTATGCCACTTAGTCCCGCCAAAGTCAATTATGTGGAAATTGTTTCGTCTTCGAACTCTGCATCCTCTGATTCTCATATGTTGAATATCTCTCTCGATATGTACTCTCAATCCCCTTGGCTTGGCACTTTGGAATCGTTTGCTCCCTTAGTTGAGACTTTCCTTGCTGATGAAGGTATCATGGAAACCATGTCTCTCGAGGAACCACCATGGATCGATACCCATCATCTCTCCTGGTTCCTACCTCGCCTGATGGTCATGTCTACTGCTTTCGAAGAGTCCTCTTCTCCATTTCCACCACCAATTTTTACTCATGAAGTATGGTCGGAAGGAAATCTGGGTAATATTACCCAAATGATGCCGATTAACATTTCCATCAAACTGGGTATCGTTGAACACGTTCATATTGGGGTATCTTGTTCTCCCAGATGAGATCAAGACATATACTTATATATTTCAAGAATTCCGTGATGTGCTTTCATGGTCTTACGAAGAAATGCCCAACATTGATCCTAGCATTGTGGTGCATGAAATACCAACATATGCACATGCAAAGCCCATTCGCCAACGGCTTCGCTCGGTGCACCCTAGGAAGGCTGCTGCTATTAAGGGTGAATTTGAAAAGCTTCTCAAGGCTGGGTTCATCTATCCCATCCCCCTTACAGACTGGGTGTCCAATATTGTCCTGGTGACTAAAAAACAAGGCACGATCCGCTTTTGCATGGATTATCGAGATCTTAATCACATCTATCCTAAAGAAAACTATCCTACTCCCTTCATTGATCAAATCATTGATGAATGTGCTAGGAGTGAGATATTTTCCTTTATGGATGGTTTTTTGGTTATAACCAGATTAATATTGCACTGGTTAGTCAAGAAAAGACAACCTTTATTTGCCCATGGGGTACATTAGTGTACAAGAATCTCCCTTTTTGCCTAAAAAGTGTTGGAGCCATGTTTCAATGGGCAATGTCCTATGCGTTTCATGATATTCGCAACATTGTTCAGCCTTACTTGGATGACCTTCCCGCTCATTCTTGTAAGCACCAAGATCACCCAAACCATCTGCCGTAGATTTTTCTACACTGTAGACACTATAACATTCGGTTAAATCCACACAAATGTGTTTTCTGCATGGAATCAGGATGACTCCTCAACTTCATCATTTCCAAGGATGGTATTCACCTAGATTCACTAAAAGTAGAGGCCATTGTAAATTTACCCCTCCATCCTCACTACACCAACTTTAGAGCCTGCAAGGAAAGGCCAACTTTCTCCATCGTTTTATATCCAATTATGTCGGGCTAGCCACAGGATTTACCCAGTTTCTCAAACAAGGAATGCCCTTTGTATGGGACAAGGTGGCCTAGAAATCTTTTAATGATCTCAAGGCTATCCTCATAAATGCTCCTTTGTTGCACCCGCCAGACTATTATCGAGATTACTTTCTTTACCTAGCCACGACCCCTAGCACCATTGCTATGTTCTTGGTCCAAGATGATGACAAAGGAAATGAACATGTAATCTACTTCCTTAGCCAGAATCTCCTCGACACTGAAACATGTTATGCACATGCCGAGAAGTTGGCTTTGGCTGTCGTTCATGTTGTTCAACACTTTTGGCACTATATCCTTTTATGTACAAGTACAGTGATTTCTGAATGCAACCCTATGACCTATATCTTGAATCGTCAGTTCTGGGGGGCAAGTATTCTAAATGGATCATCATCCTGTAAGAATTCGATTTGGTCTTCACTATGGCCAAATCTAAGAAGTCACTTGTTTTCACTAAATTGATTTGTTCCCTTCCCTCCAAGGCTCTCCCTGCTGGTGCAGATGAACAACTTCTAGATGAGACCCTTTTCCTGATTAGCACCCTTGATCCATGGTATGGTGATATCATCGTGTATCTCCAAACATCCACGTTTCGGTCGGCATTGACCAAGGATGATCGCCGAAGGATTCAACATCATTCCCTACCCTACCGTATTATTGGTGATACTTTATACTATGTTGGCATCGATTTAGTTCTTCGTTGATGCCTTACAATCGAGGAATATGAAAGATTTCTCAATGATTGCCATTCCAAGGCATGTGGTTGTCATATATCTGGTTATGCTACAACTCAAAAAATCCTTCGTGCTGGTTATTTCTGGCCGTCTATCTTCAAGGACTGCATTCTTACTATTTGTAAGTGCCACAAATGCCAAATTTACCAATGCAAGATGTGGGCCCCACCCACTCACCTACACCCCATCATTACCATTGGTCCCTTTGCCAAATGGGGCATCGATATATGACATGTAACCCTCATTCAGAAGGGGGGCATGGCTATATTATCATTGCTGTGGACTATTTCACATAATGGGCTGAAGCGATGCCTACATTATCTGCAGATGGTAAGACAACAACTCAATTCCTTTTTAACCATGTTATTTCCAGGTTTGGCATACCCCAAGCCATTGTCACAGACCATGGCTCCCATTTCAGAGATTACATGATGGCTGAGCTAACATCTGCATTGGGCTTGCGCCACGATGGCTCGACCCCATATTACCCTCAGGCCAACGGCCAAGTTGAAGTTGTGAACAAGGTCTTGGTCACAATGCTTCAGCGTACTATTCGGATGCACAAGTCAAATTGGCATCTCATGCTCTTTTCAGCTCTATGGGCCTACCAAACCTCAACCAAAGACACAATTGGTTTCACACCCTTCCAGTTGGTCTATGGTCTGGAAGCAACATTGTCGATCGAATGTGAGATTCCTTCACTCAAGTTAGCTGTTGAACTCCTCCTCGAAACATCACCTCAAGAGGAACGCCTCTTATATTTAGAACAACTAGACAAGACTCGCTGTCTTGTTGCCTTGGTCATCAAAGGACAAAAGAGATGGATCAAATTCCATTTCGATCAGTTGATCTCCCCTCGCGCATTCTCTGAGGGTGATTTGGTCTTATTATACGACCAAGCTAACGATAAGCTAGGGGTAGGCAAGTTCGAACCTATGTGGCATGGGCCCTATATTTTGAAATGTGTTTTGCAGAAAGGAGCCTATGAGCTTATTAATTATGAAGGAAATCCTCTCTATAAGCCCCGAAATGGGCTTTACCTCAAAAAGTACTATACCTAGGTCATCTTGCATGGTTACTTATGTACGTTAGTGTGTGATTAATTTTTGTACAGTGTGGTTTTATGTGATATTTTTCAAACAACTTTCCTATTTACTATGATTTTCTTGCTTTGTAGATGTTTGTGACTGCTCCCGTTGGTTTCGCTGATGGTGCTTGCCATAGTACCCAGAACTTATCATTCGCATCATGTGCAATTTATTACCCTAATGGTGAGTTGATTGACCTTCAAGGTATCTGCCTAGGTTGCACAACCAACAACATTGTTGAATACAATGTAGTCACCGAACTATTGTCAAAAGCCATCACTCTAAGCATCAGAGAATTGGTTGTCAACCTAGATTCAAAGCTTGTCGTCCTTCAACTCAATGGGCAATATTCGGTCAGGAACCCTCAAATATTGAGAATGTATCTCCATATCCATCTATTAGAAAGACATTTTGATTACATTACAAATCATCATATTCCTAGATGCATGAATACATTGACAGATGCATTAGCTAATTACTATTGGATAGACATTTACGAAACATGTAAAAGATAAAACAAACCATTTGTACCATAGTAGACAATAAATAACAATCAATCAATATATCTATATATATATATATATATATAGATGGTGAGAATGTTTGATACATCAGAACCCCCAAAAAAATAATATGTGTGTCTAAAATAACATCGCCGGCTCACAAGCCTCAAAAAATATGTAAGTGTTGGACCTAGGAACTAATTAGCATGGTGATCATGGTAGCACGAGACGACTCATGCAACACAAGTTAGAAATCGTCGGATCCGATTTGAGACTCCCACCATGTGTCTCTGGTACTAACAGGGAATTTCTGCTACCTGAACATACTCCGAGATACCATGAGTTAACCCCTCAAGGTTCCTTGGAATCTCCTCCCTGTTGTCATTCCCTTCCTAATAAGGGGTGACAACATTGATAGGGTGGGGGACACGCCTGGCTAGTGGGGACATCTCAGCTGGCTGCTCTGGTCCAACGTCTACATTAACAAGAGAAGTGTTATAAGAACATATATACCAAAAACAATTAAAATCTCAAAATTAAAAAAAATGATTTTTTACCTTCATCATCAAAGTCCTCTCCATCTAGTAAGGGAATCTCTGGATCTCCACAGAAATCATAGACACTATATGGCCAGTCCTCCATGACGATTTTCTGTTGTCGTAGCCATGAAAATAATGTAGGTCAGTATGACATATGCTGACCCCCAGTGGTCTTGGGCATCAAACGGCTCCAACAGGCCATCCATGGATCGCGTGGCATAGGAGGATCTACCTTAGTCAGATGATATTGGAACAATGGTGCTCGTTCCAGAAAGAAGGTCACAAGTACAGATCCGAAGAAAAATTGCTTCATATTCCCTGCCTTGGCTTTGGACAACTGGCGCTTGATGTTCATCTTCATGGCCTCTGCCTACTTGAAGATCGTAGGAGCTGTGTAGTAAATAACATAAAGGAACTTCGAATTTTTAGTCTCATGTTCCATCTGGGACCCTGCCACTCTATTGATAGTCAATAGAAGCACCCTTAATGTCAGATCCTGCACATTGGAAATCTCTATCTTCCCACTCTTGGATTTCAGGGCCTCAGGACAGTGTTCGGCAAGCAAGGAAGATATGCTCGCCCTAATCGGATGTGACCCATACAAGTTCACCGGATCCCCTCTGTGGGACAATCCAATGATGAAGTATATATCTGAAGTTTCAAACTCTAGCTCCTCGTCATCAATGACAAAAATCTCCCAATTAATGTCCCAAAGACTAATCAGGTATCGAAGCAACTCAAGCTAGGCCCGCATCCCTGGTGTAAGGAAGAATTTGAGGAGCCCGCAAGTCCTCAAAGCCTCCAGGCAATTTGGGTCATTCATTTCCTTGGTTTCAACATCTTCATGTTCCCGTTCTTTCCAATCCACCATTTTTAGTGATTTCTCTCCTGCAAAAGCCATTAATTTGAGTCAATAATCATCCTTGGCTCATAAAATTGAAGTTTAAATGGTCAGTTTTTGAGAAAATAGGGTTTTTCCCTATCCATGATGCCAACACACCTGTTTTAAAAATAGTTGTGCCAATTGGCATAGATGGATTTGTTAATCACCCTCGACTGACGCGGTTCTGTGCCCATAAATAGCACCGACTGAGGGCAAAAAATATTTTAAAAAACATCCTTAAAAATATAAAAAAGTGGTTGAAGGAAGAAATAACGAGCACGAAAATGGAGCTCAAGGCTTTGGCTGTTACCTGGAACTGGCGGATCATCGATTGACCTCCCGGATCTTTTGCAATTTTCTCCAGAAAAATTAGGGCAAAAGTTTGTAAAAAGTCTTCACAGGAAAGGTAAAATGGTAAATGGTAAAAATACATTTACTTTTCCTCTTTTTATTCATTTTTTCATGAAAACATCAGGTTTTGTAAATATTTTGATCTGTTTTGCTTCAAGGACTCAACAATACACTTTACCTTACTTGTGTAGCGACAGGTAATGGATGTTCAACGATGATGATGAGTCACATTTTAGCTCTTTTCTCAACTCGTTAAACTCATATGAAAATATTGTCGAGTATTTTTTTCCCTTTTTGATTCGTTAAAGAGAATAAAAACGTGGGGTCCACTTTCAACTCATTTCTGACACCTTTAAAAGTGAAAATATGGCCAAGCCCTTGTCGTTTCAAACTCTTTAATGGATGTGAAATGTCATGGGCCCAGTGTTAGTTTACCCCTTTTTCAGGCTGGGAGGCACTATTTACGAAAAGGGTACTCCTTAACTGAAATGGTCAAGCAGTTCTCTCAAGTATTGTTTTCTACCTTTTCGGGCTCGAGAGACACAAATGTATGAAATGGGACCATGCAGAGTTTTCTTTTATGTGTCTTTTTTAAACTATCTGAACGTGAAAAAGATACTGAGTTACACCTTTTTCGGGCTCGTTAAACTATTAAATGACATTGGATTCGTCACCATGATGAACATGAGCTTCTCCTTCCTAGTGCTCGTTAAACTTACTAGGTCAGATTCGTCTGAAGGATGAACTTACAGTGAAAGCATATGCTATCCCCTTCAAGCTTGTGATTAAAAAATAATTGGGGTACTTGCCAGAAATGATGAGGGAAAATTTGGAAATCTATCAGTTGTGTTGGCAGCTCACTCTTGAACATGAAACTCTTTGCTTCATGTCGAGTTGGGCTATCCTCCTTTGTATCGTTAACATTCCTGGGTTTGGGCCATTCATTTTTGCCTTCCATTTGATCCATGTCACGTCATCATGACCATCGATCCTATGGATCCAAAAGCTGCCAAATTTCTAGTTCTGTCATCAATATGTTCAAGAGTTGTCCTTCTACAGTTACACTTACCTATGATTCTCTGTATCATCCAAAATCATTTTGCATCCTCTTGTCCCACATCGATGATGTGGGATTCGTTATGGCCCCCCTTCGACATGGTCACTTTTCTTCGACTTCAATTCATTATCTAGGAAGTTGATCGAGAGACCCCCTTCCAATACCTTAGAGCTTGAATTCCCTAATGGCAATTTATTTGCACTCAACGACAAGTTCACATCATTGGCTATTGATTGAGTGATTTCACGGGTGTTCGAATTCAATTCCTCTATTCACATTCCATGAATTGTGCTGATAGTACCTTGAGAACCATTGTGATTATTGGTGGTTTCTCTCGTGCTTGTAAATAGTTTACATCATTGACTGGTAATCAAGTGAATTTCTAGCATGTTCGATGTCAACACATCTATTCGCATGCTAAGATCTGTACTTTGATCGGGTCATGTTGGAGTGCAAGACCCTGGACTTATATCACAAAATTCTAGGTTGCAAAGTGGTGCGACATGGTTATGATGATATGCATGTCTCTCTTAGATGTTTGGCTGCGACCAGACCATGAGTTATCATATGTGATCATTCTCATTATTGGATGGCTATGACCATACCTTGGTTTCGTTATGATCCTCTTTGAAGGATGGATGCACCCATACTTGGATCCATTTACATGATCAATCTCTGGATGGCTGCGTCCATGCCATGATTCATGTATCAATTGACAGAGATCTCAATTTATGTATATGTATCTATACTTTCTTTCAGGTTTTCTGATGGCAAACCAGTTCCCCGCACCGATTTATAAAGCATTTCATCCCTCACTCCACCTCAAACTTCAAGATTTAAGGGGCATCTATTACACAACATTGTGTCACTGTCCCTATACTCCCCATTCCTTGATCCTAGAGGACCTCTACAGTGAATCCCGCATACTTTGCCTTCATGAAGAAACTCCCAGTGTGTCCCTCTTCATGAGCAGATAAATTCCCTTTTGCACCATTTCCCCTGAAACTTCTATTTTTCCCAATTTACAAGACTGACACTAATGGCCTTTGTCTTCCCCGCATTGATGTGCAGATATTAGAACTACTCCTCGTGCTGGATTGAGTGACTGAGCTATGTTCCAGTCACGTCGGTCCCATTATGGAAAGGTTTTTAAATTAGAGTCGAAGCTTCTAGCTGTAGAAGCTTCGTAACAGAACTCTGATAAATGGTTTTGGCCAGATGGGGATGAGGATGATAGTTTGGGCTCCTTTCCCCTATAATGATGGAACTACTTCAGGGGATAAGTCCTTCTCCCATGAGAAGAGGATCCATCTCCCACCCATATTTCCTAAATAGACCTCCCTTCTTCCAAAGCACAAGCTAGTGTTAGTTGCAAAGTTTTTGGTTGAGTCTTGATGCTATTTTTGTTTGGAGTAGAAAAAAAAGCTATTAATAGTTGGAACTATCTAGTTGTGTGAGGGAGAAGTGTGATTTGGTTTGGAGTGAAGCCTAGAGGGAATAGCTTTAAAACTATTGTTGTTTGAAGCCATCGTGGAATGCTAGCAGAAGTGTGTGGGAACTTGATCTTGTTAGAGGGAGACTGCAACATCAAGATGAATGGTTGTAATCTCTCTTTGATATTAATATATGAAACTATTGATTAATTTCCTACATGTTTTGTAATATTACATATTCATGGCTTAATGTTTCTTGACTTGTTAAGTAGGTTGAATTGCAATTTTTCTATTGTTATGTTTGTTGTCTGTTCTTGTTTACTTGTTTCAGGGGCTTGAAGAAGGAAGCGAGAGATAGCTGGAGCGAGAAAGTGAGGACATCATCAAGCAGGATAAGTAGACCAAGAGGTAGGCCCTCTTGACTGATTCTAACCTAAGGAAATCTTCCATAGAATGTATCTGTTATGGCTAGACCCATTATCGAACTAGAGGAATTCGTTCGTGTCCACACTTTTAATTTTACTTCACCACAATATCCCTCACAAAGTGATACTGAACATCAATGTGCTTTGTCTTTGAATGATAAGCAGGGTTCTTTGCCAAGAAAATTTCACTTTGGCTGTCACAATCTATCCATATAGCTCGTTGTAGTAAACCCATACTTGAGCACAATCTCTGGAACCAAACTACTTCCTTACTTGCATGAGTGGTTGCCATGTATTTTTCCTCTGTAATTGAAAGTGCCATGACAGACTGTCTCTTACTAATTGTAGAGATTCTTTGATCTATCTCTCCAACCCAGTCTGCATCAACAAAGCCAGGAATGTCCAAAACTCTGTCCAATCCTCGTCTTCCTTGGTAGCACAAAGCATAATCACTAGTGCCACACAAATACCTGAAAACCTGCTTCACTGTTGTCCAATGCTCCTTCCATGGTTTTGACATAAACTTGCTCAATACTCCCATTGCACGTGCAATGTTTTTTCTAGTACAAACCATTTCATACATTAGGCTACCAACTGCACTTGCATATGGAACATGAGAGATGTCCTCTTCCTGTTCTTGTGTCTTCGGACACTGTTCAACAGATAAATTTACACCTACATGAATAGAAACCTTCACCGATTTAGTATCCTGCATATTAAACCTCTGTAGTATTTGTTATAGACATATTTGGCACTACAACCCCAATCTCATAGGTCCATAAACTAAGGGCTTCTAAGCCCCTAAAAGTGTTGTTTCATACCCTAGAGGAGCAAGGTCAGCTAATTACATCATCTCCCAGAAGTTCTCCCTGTAAAACTACTCAGAACTGGTCAAACCAGGACCATATAGACTGCTCAGTGCTAAGGGTGCAATGCATCTCACCTGCCACATGCAAAAAGTGCGATGCATACTGAAAATCCCTTCTGTAGGGTGCAATGATTGAGAGCAGAAAAATGGCAAAGGTAGTTGACTAGGTGGAAACCCAAAGAATCTTCTATAAACCACCCATTTGACACTTGCCTCTTTGAATTCACCCAGGGATGAGTAAGAGATCATGAATCTCCAAATGGAACCAAGAACTATTAGAGAGAGGACACTAATCAAAATCCCAGAAGCTGACTCACCCACCTACAAACATCTATATATGGATCCCTCATCCTAGAGATCCAGAGGCTGGAATTGTGTGTTTTGTAAGGAAGTGTTGTTGGTTTCTCTGTGCAACATTGTATTATTGGGTGATCTAAGCTTTACATGAGGTGAAGAGGGCTTTCATGCTACGAGGATGGTGCTGGGTCAGACCAATGGGTTGTAATCCTCTCTTCTACTACTTCTATTAATAAAGGTATTTGAGATTTCCTCCATATTCTTGTATATCTCTGAATCTTGTATTGATATATGCATTTGTATGGTTAATATACATCTGATCCTATATTGTTTATGGTTATAGATCTCTATGCTTTGATGGTATCATGCTGCTTTGACTCTATAGGTGTTCTTTGAAGCGGGACAAGTAAAGAATGAGTGGTGAAGCTCTGTCAAAGGAGGGAGGAAACAAGCAAGGACCCAAGGGAAAGACTGATGTTGGTACTCTTTGCTTCTCTCTCATCTATCTCTCATAAAGGAAAACACAAGTAACTTTAGTTTGTTTGTTTCTAAGATAGCTACCAGTCTTAGTGGGACTAGTAGCTCTGAATGGACACTAGTTTTCTCGATAACAAAATGGCGGCTCCGTTGGGGAGTGAATAGCTTGTTTGCTTGTTTCTATTTGTTTGCTTTATAAACTACAGATGGAGCTTGAAGTTAAGCCAGCTAGCCTTCGAACTACATTTTCTATGCAAGTGCAAAGTAGATCAATGCTGCTTCAGTCCATCTTCGGGTTTTGTTTATAAACTGAATTACTAACTTGCAAACATCCTAAGTGCCCTAGTGGTAACTCAAGTAACCTCATTAGATAAGCTCCTATACTTTGTGTTTATTGCCTACCATTAGCTCAGCCTAAACCCCTAAACTTAGCTACAAACTGTGAGCAAAAACCAAGTTTAGTCTCATTCCTAGACCATCGCACTGTCTCTCATTGGCAATCTGGATGCATCGCATCTCCCATGTGCTGTAGGTGACATGCATCCCTGTTTCCCTATGTTAGAGGTGCGTTGATCAGATAAGACTATTTTTGCCTCCAGATTTTGGTTTTTCTTCATTGTCTTCAGCTTTATTTAGTAGTTTTGTTGTCTGTGATCAGTATATCACTGATGAAACTCTCTTCCTTTGCATTATTCAGCCTCCATTGATGAAGAATTGTGAATGTTTTTATGTATTTTTCGTCATTTACAGTTCTATTTTGCAAACATTGACTTAATTGAATTGTCATATTTTGATTTGAAAGTGTTGCAAGTTTCGTTTTCAGTCAAAGAAAAGAGTCTTCCTCTTGTTGATAGTCGATTACACTTTTTCCATGGTATTTGATTTGAATTAATAGTATTTCAAGTGTCGAAAGCAATTTTTGAATTTGAAATCACAAAGTGTCGTCTTAGTCTTCCTTTCATTTTTTGAAAAGAAAATTGTTAGTGCTGTTGCTTTGGAACGAGAATAGTTCAGATCTATACTTAGCATTCTTTTTTTCATTCACACATTAAGAAAGCGGAAAACAAATGCATGCATGTGCATTTGCATTTAGACTACTTGTGGAAGTTGATTTAGGACAACGCATCTTAGTGTGTGCTCTTTGCTCTATGTTGAAATAATTTTACTTCTCTTTCCTTAGTAGCTAGGATTTTCATTGCAAAAAGAAGAATAAACAACTGTTTATCATCTTAGACTGCATATTTAGGAATTGTATATCTACATCACGTGGTGAACTTTAAAGGAAAACTCCTTAAGAAAGATCAACTGTAAAATAAATTTTAATGAACATAAAAACGCTTTGGAACCTAACGAACAACATTTAGAAGTCTAGGCTAGAGACGTATTCTGGCATCATAAAGCCTAATAACTATCACTTTCATCGTAGGTTGGGTGATTCCTCTTCTTTGAGACGACAAGTGCTAGTACGGTCTTGTGCTCCCACGTACCATCAAGTATATATTGGGAAACCAAAATAGGCTATATCCTTTATCCTTAGGAAGCCGTGTCTGTCGCCCTATCGATCGAAATGTACTGAACACAACATTTGGGAAGATTGACTGGCGTACTATAAAAAGTATTCTGTAGTTTTGCGACTGGTTTGGTAATCCCTCTATCTAGATTTCCAGAGTAGTCACTTTCGTTCCTTTTCAGACTCCTTAAAATAAAAGGTCCATCTGAGCACTTTTCACTTCAGGCTCATTAAAAATCGAAGTTGACTAGAGTCATCTTTAGCTTTTTCTCGACTCTTAAAAATTGAAAAAGCAAGTTGTGTCAAAGCATCATAAAATTCATTTAATTCAGAATAACATTTTCCCCTTTTTATTTTGAGTTGGTCAAGCAATCCGCAATCATGGAAGAAAGTCAATCAAAACCTTGTTGTTCGCAGAGACTGACGAGTCAACCATCTTTGTCTCCAGAAATGAAACCATTCCGGGCCAAGCGAACTCATTTAACTGAGTCAAAGTCTCCTGGTTTGTTTGAAACTTGTGTTTCAAGATCCTCAGAGACTCCAGTTACTCTAACTATTTCTGGTATCCCTGCCTCTACAGAAGAAGTTCCGTAGTTACAAGAGGACATTAGAACTGATCCTAGTGTAATGGTAAACACTTCTGTTCATGAACCAACTCCATCTAGGACTGATTCGAAAGGTGTCACCCCTCCAGCATCTGTCGCCGCAGAGTCTATACCTTCTTTGGCACCAAAAATATTTTATGGACCTGATGGTCTACCTCTTCCACCTAGGTTGATTGCTATAGAAGAGATTGTGGAGGATCTTCCATCCAGTACCCCATTACATTTTGGAACTGGGATCCACCTATATCCTTCTATGGTAGATGTTAGTCATCCTTCATCACAAGTTCTTGTAGAATCGCTAGGAAATCTGTTGGATAGACTCGATATGTCTGAACAACCATCGACATCTAGGATTGTGTCATCTGACACATCAGCAACAAAACCTCCTGCCACCACTCCAACAATGTTCACTGGTATACCATCTGTCCCAACTAGCTCTCAACCGCTAGATGAAGTCCACCCAGGGACTATTTCGACAGTATGGTCTGTTCCCGTTTGTTCGTCTATAATAATATCTGGAATTTCTAATGTTGAGTCCCAGCAAATTGATCCTTCATAATAGTATCAATTTGGGCAGTCCAGTCTCCAGAGGCCAATCTTTCCTTTGAACACTGGATTGACACCATATGGGGGGCAGTATGCCCTTTCATTGTTGCTTCCGGGAGAACAACCATATGAGAGTTCACAACAGAATTCGGGTCAAGCTAGAATTACATCTAGTGGTTGGGTGCCAATACTGCCTCAACAGCCAAGAGTTGTATATTCAATTCAACCAAGTCTACCTATGTTGAATATCCCCACTACACTGGCTATTGTGACAGTGTCACAAGTACAAGCGTTACCTGTTGTATGCCAACCTCAAGTTTCTCAGGTTGTAATACAATAGCCTCTTGTCTCCACAACACAACCACAATCGCCAATTAGTGGCTCCTTAATTGGAGCGACTCAGGCTCAAACGGTTACTATTACCCCTCATCTTGGTCAAACATATAGTATTGGACAATAGGAAATGGCTTCACAACCATGGCTGGTGCAATATCAAGAACCGCAATTCCAACAAGCTTACCGAGGACCTAAGCAACAAAGCTTTGCGGGTAATGGGAAACTGTATATTCAAAACGGTCACCATCAATCATATCATAATGGTTATGCCCATCAACCTTATCAAAGTTATCAGCATCAAATACATTATGCTGCTACGCAAAGTTCCACTACTCAAGTGATCCCATCTTATCCTGGGTATGCTTCACCAAACCTGAATCAACAGTTGCCTTTCTTAGTGACTTTAGAGTTACCAGATCTAAATCGGTTAACAAATGATCCAATTTCTCATGCCCCTTAGTGGTTGGCGATTCCTCATAAGCTTCCGTTAGATATCCCTAAATTCAATGGAAATCCGGGTGAAGATCCGTCGAATCATGTGATGACCTTCCATCTATGGTGTTCGTCCAACACTCTCAATGATGATTCGATTAGGCTTTTCCTTTTTCAGTGAATGTTAACTGGTCCCACAGCAAAATGGTACATCGAATTTCCTAGAGCTTCATTCGATAACTTCAACACCCTTGCCACCAATTTTTTAACCCATTTTTAGTTACCAATAAGGTATGAAACAGGAACAGAGCTTCTTACCAATTTCAAGTAGATGACAACCACTCACATATCTGACCATATTCATGAGTGGCGACGTCGTCGTAGAATGGTAAAAACATATGTTCTTGATCAGTTTCTAGCTGAATGGTTTATTAAGTCATTGTTACCTTCTATTACAGAAGATGTGGCTAAGGGGGGGGTTGTCACTGAAGAGCAAGTCATTGCTCGTGCACAATATCTAGACCTAATCTATACTCAGTTTGGCACGCTCTATGACAAAATCCCTAATGCTCCTAGACCAAAGTTTTTTGTTCCTCCTCCTCCTAAATCAAACAAAGACTCTCATGCCAGTGATGGTGTGATAGGTACAACCAACATGAAAACCGCAAATGCTACATCTAGGAAAGCCCATACGGTTTCTAGTCAAAATGAAAATGAAGAACTTCTTGCCTCGAAGGTTAATGCTGTTTCGATTGACAAAGGCAAAGAACCGAAGCAACCAGGGGGCAAGAAGAAAGGCAAAAGCAAAAAGAAGAAACAAGATGATTCGTCTCTTGAAAAATATTTTGCAAACCCTTCTGGGCAAAAGAAACCTGTTCATCCATGCTTTATATGCGATGAGGATCATTGGATGAGAGACTGTCCTCATAAAGCTGAGGTTAAGAAACTCTTCAAGAACTCAAAAATTTCAGCGGTTTTGACTGATCCGTTTCCAAACCCAGAAACCAAACTGGTTGCTAGTGACAATGCATCCCCATCCCAAGCACTTATGTTGTCCATTTCGAAACAGTAAAATGATGCTTTGATATCGATAAGGAATAAAGATTATAGGAATCCATAGTTGTCGAACAACAAGGCTACTGATCAACCTAGTAGTTCGACAACAACTTCGACTGAAGTTGTGCCACCCATCATTCTTGAGCTAATGATAAAGCTGCCAAAGGGAGTAGTACACAAATTGACATTTAATCCTCGTGCCAGAGCAGCACAGAATTATAATATAGTAGAGGACCTGGCCCAATCGCCGTCCGCTGTGTCAACACTTGAAGTACTACAAAATTGCCCCTCCCAAAAGCGGGCTTTATTATCAGTAATAGGTGGGACGGACCCAGCAGATTCCAATCTCGTGGCCTTTAATCATAAAGGATATGAACCTCAGTTACCAGCTCAACTCTCTTTTCTCATTCAAGTGAAAGCCATCAACAAAACTGTTCATCAAACGATTATTGGTGAGGAGGCATCTACTTGCATTATGTCAATGAGTTGTTGGAAAAATTTAGGATCACCACCCTTGTCAAGATCATCAATGACATTAAAAGCATTTGATGGATGAACATACACCCTGTATGGGAGTTTAAGTAACTTGCAAGTTGAACTAGGGGGAAAAACATTAGAAATTAATGTTGATGTTATCGATGGAAACCTCGATTACAACATCCTACTGGGAAGGCCATGGATTTATGCTATGGCCACTGTTGTGTCAACATACTTTAGAAAGATTGCATTTCATTTTCAAGGAGGAATCACAATTGTTGACCAACAAACCTTCCTCCCCAACAGTTCACAAGTTACGGGAAGCATCCCAATGATCCATGGAAGCTCTCAATTGCTTCAAAATATCGGAGTAGGCCTCCTAAAATACCCTACATTGATGGGTACTTTTGCCCTACCGCTTCCAAACAATCTGGCAGAAGTGGCAGCAGTGGGAACCTGCAATATGGTGTCTTCTATTTAGAGGATTTATGAACATGATGTTAGCATGGATCATCGCCAGGTATTGCCTCCAAGCCCAATAGAAATATTGTAGCAATCAATGTTCTCGGCCTGGGTAGCAAACCAAATCAACGCTTATCAAGTGTTTCGATAGAAAGCTTTAAGGAATATGGTACCTCTTCAGATCCTTGGTCGCATGTACATTCTACAGATGAAGGAATTGTTCAGTCAATGATGATAGAAGAGGCGCCACGGGAAGATTACCACCATCGTTCCCATCTTCCAGATTACAACGAAGATTGTTCCAGCAACCTTAATCATCCTTCAGTTTTTTATTTGCTATCAAATACTATAAATACGGTGGATTCTGAGTGAAATCTATCAAATATTGAAGAAACTATCGCCATGAATATCTCGACCAAACTAGATGTTGTAGAGAATATTCATGTCAGCAAATCTTGTTCTTCTTCAGAAATGGAAGTATATTACGCTCTTTTTCACGAGTTCTAAGATGTCTTTGCATGGTCGTATGAAGAAATGCCAGGCATTGACTTGAGCATAGTTGAAGACAAAATGAAGATGTATCCAGGTGTCAAACCAGTATGACAAGGGCTTCGGCAAGTGCACCCGAAGAAAGCCGTTGCCATCAAGGAGGAAGTTGAAAAACTTCTACATGCTGGTTTCATTTACCTAGTTCCTCTAACTAATTGGGTATCAAATATTGTTCCTGTAATGAAAAATCAAGGAACGATTAGAGTGTGCATCGATTACAGGGATGTAAATCAGGATTGTCCAAAGGAAAACTACCCTACACCTTTCATTGACCAAATAATTGATGAATGTGCCAGATGCGAAATATTTTCATTTATGGATGGATTTTCTAGGTATAATCAAATAAATATCTGCCCACAGGACCAATCAAAGACTGCATTTATTTGTCCGTGGGGCACATTCGCATACTGCAAGCTACCTTTTGGTTTAAAGAACGCAGGGGCAACTTTTCAGAGGGCTATGAATTATGCCTTCCATGAAATCAAGAACATCATTCAACCATATCTTGATGATTTTCCGGCTCATTCACGAAAGTGGATTGATCATCCGTAACACTTGAGAGCTATATTTCTATGTTGCCGACACTATAAGATACGACTCAATCTGCACAAATGTGTGTTTTGTGTCAGTTCTGGTCATTTACTTGGCTTTGTGGTTTCAAAGGATGTGATTTGTCTCGACCCATGTAAGGTTTAGGCGATCATCGATATGCCTCCACCTTCAAATTTGCTTCAGATTTAGAAACTCCAAGGGAAAGCAAACTTTCTGAGGAGGGTCATTCCAAATTACGCCAAACTTGCTAAAGGTTATACGCGTTTGTTGAAAAAAGAAGTGCCCTTCAACTGGGATCAGGTTGCACAAGCTTCCTTTGATGCTCTAAAGGAATCCCTAATAAAAGCATCATTAATGTACTCTCTTGACTATCAAAAATACTTTAACTTAGATTTAGTTGTAGCAGATACAACCATCGCAATGGTTTTAGTTTAAGAAGACGATGGAATCAAACATCTTGTCTATTATTTAAGTCGAAACTTAAATGACACAGAAATCAAGTACTCCTATGTTGAAAAGTTGGTTCTCGTAGTTGTTCAAGCAGTACAGAGATTTCAACGCTATATCCTCTTTCGTAAAACTACCATTTTATTAGATTTCAACCCTATGACTTACATCTTGTCACGACAGTTGCTTGGGGGAAAATATTCAAAATGGATAGCTATTTTACAAGAGTTTGACTTGGAATTCATAAAATCCAAATCAAAGAAATCTCTAGTTTTTGTGGAGTTACTATGCGACTTCCCATCGTCGTCCAATGATTCAACATCCAAAGCAATAATCGTGGATTAATCTTTGTTTTTGATATCGTCAAGCGATCCATTTTATGGAGATATAATCATCTATCTCCAAACCCAAACATATAGGCCCAACACCTCTCGCTTAGAACAATTATGTACTCGATACCAAGAAAAAGAATACATGATCTTCGGTGATACACTTTACTATCGTGGTACCAATACAGTTCTGTGAAGGTGCCTCACCCATGAGGAGGTCGAAAAAGTCCTGAATGACTCATTCAGGGGCGTGTGGGGGGCATCAATCTGGTTATGCTATGACACAAATTTTTTTACGAGTAGGTTACTTTTAGCCAACAATATTCAAAGATTGCATAACCGCAGTCAGAACTTGCCATGCTTGTCAAATCTTTGACTACAAAACTGGAAGACCACCTACGCCTCTGCATCCAATAGTTGCTATTGGGCCATTCGCCAAATGGGGCATAGATTTCATGACATGTAACCCCACCTCAGCCATGGGGCATGGGTATATCATAGTCACAGTTGACTATTTTACAAAATGGGCCGAGGCGATGCCTACATTAAACAACAGTGGCGAAACGACTGCTCTTTTCTTTTTTAATCATGTAGTCTCTAGATTCGATGTTCCACAAGCTATAGTCGCAGATCATGGATCGCATTTCTGCAATCACATAATGGTTGAATTGGTTGCCAAATTAGGACTATCCCATGATAGCTCTACTCTGTATTATCTACAAGCTAACGGGCAAGTTGAGGTGATCAACAAGTCCTGAAGCGCATGCTGCAAAGGATGATTGGAGTCTATAAACGGAGTTGGCACCTAATCTTGTACTCGGCCTTGCGGGCATACTAGAAATCGCTGAGAAATATGATTGGATTTACACCCTTTCAGCTGGTGTATGGCCTAGAAGCAATCTTACCAGTTCAGTGTGAAATTTCATTTCTCAAGCTTACGATCGACCTTCTCCTTGGAACTTCAAAGGAACAGGCTCATTTCTTGGAATTAATCCAACTGGATGAAACTCATCGTGATGCCACCTTGGCTAATGAAGCACATAAGAAATGAGTCAAGGCGCAATTTGACAAGAATGTCAAGCCCCATGTCTTCTCATAGGTGACCTGGTCTTACTTTACGATCAAGAATTCGATAAATTGGGAGTAGGAAAGTTCCAGTCTTTGTGGATGGGTCCCTATATTGTTAATCATGTATTAGCAAAAGGAGCCTATGAGATAGTAGATTACAATGGGATTCCACTGTCGCAACCCCGAAATAGGTTGTACCTTCATCGTTACTATGCTTGACTAAGCATAGTAATCTCTTCATATGCTTTTGTTACATTTTTGTTTTCGTTAAGAGTGATTGTTTTGGTTAGGTAATCCACTTTTGCATTTGTTGTAGATGTCGAACCTATTGGAATGATTTGTTGGATACGCCAATGGAGTGTGTTGTAGTATGCGGAACCTATCTTCTGCAGCCTGGGCCATATTTGATCCAAGCAGCAAGTTAGTAAGTTTCAGAGGGGTATGTATTGGTCGGTCAACGAACAAAATCTCTGAATATACCGCATTTATAGAGCTCCTTTCTGATGCCATCGCGCATGGCATACACCGAATTGTCAGGCTAGACTCACAAATCATTATTCTACAGCTTACTGGCATCTATTCCATTCAGAATCCAGCTATCTATCGCATGTTCCTAAGAGTCAAGATTTTGGAAAGACAGTTTGATTCTATTCAATATCAACACATTTCTAGAAGCTTAAACACATTAACTGATTCATTAGAAAATTATGTGTTAGATACACATTTGCAACATTTATAAAAGAAAAGCATTTATATCAACGTTTGCATCAGGATCATGTAATTTAACCAAAATAAAGCTCCAAAAATAAAAAATAGATATAACTGTTTATAGTTTTTACATAGTGTTCTGTGTCCATGACAAAATCGGTCATATGACCCAAAAACTCAAAAATGCAAGGAAGCGCCCTAGACTAATGGTGCTGGTGATAACAAGTCACCGTCTGTGCAATCATGTGTAAGATCCTAGTCCAACGGCTCGACATGCCAGTGGTATGGCGCTGTAATCTCAAAGGTAACTCATCGGTCCTCACATCCTGAATGCCAAGGGTGAGACCCTCGATCTGATCCTGAAATACTGCAAGGGTCTCGGCTACGTCTAGATCACGAACGACAGCCCTCCCTATAGCCTCTCCTACTGGAATGGCAGTTGCTACTCTCGGTCGCACTGCTAGTCGCACTGGTCTGATATCTGCACGAATACATGAGTTTTGATTAGTCTTGATGAAAATTTAAAAAACATGAGAACATCACAAAAGAAATAAATAGAGACATGGTCAAAGATTTTTACCTATGACACCCCACTGCTCACCAGCTGGCAGCACCAAATCCGGGTCACCTTGGAAATCCATCCTAGCATATGGATACTTGGCATAAACCATCTCTTGATGGTTGAACCACTTGAAGAAGGCATCAGAGAATTAAACCTGTGATTGACCAACATGTCTAGCCATAAGGTCAACCCATCTCTGCATCCGTGGCTCAGTCAGTGGTGGCAGACCGAGTGAAATGCACTGTGGCTGCATCAGTGGGATCTTCTCCAAGGCGAAAGTAGTCAGAATAGAACCATAACCAAAGTTCTTGGACCTTCCATTTTTCACCTTGCTAAGCTGTTCTTTTATCACCAGAAGTACTGCATCACACCAGTTGAATACCTTTGGTTCAAGGCATTCCAAGGCATATTGCATATAAGACCTGTTGGCCAAGTGAAGATCCGCACTGCTAGCCAGTCTAGCAATGGTGAATAAGATATTCCTCAAGGACCGGTCAGTGAAATCTCGGATACTGATCTTGACATCCCTTCTTGGCTGAGATTCATCTCTATAGTATCGGCGAATATAATCCCTCATGGATTCGCCCCCACAGGCGGAACTTGATAATGAGAGAGGGGCGCCACACCTCGATAAAATGGTAAAAAAGTAGATATCCTTAACAATCAAAGGGATGGATTTACCTCTAATCTAGAACACTTGGTTGGTAGGATCCCATGCATCGAGGAAATATTGTAGCAAGTTGATTTGTTGCCTTATGCTAGATATGCGGAAGAACTTGAGCAAGCCATAGTTCTGCTATGCAGTTACCGTACCCGGATCATGTAAGGCAACCATGTCCTCTTTTTCATGCTCACGTTCATGCCATGTAACGACCATCTTGCTCGAATGAATCTCTGAAAAAAAAAAACAAGAGAAGAATTAGGATCTTGATTTGGCAAAAAATAGGAAAAATTTCCATGAAAAATCAGTGCAAAAAATTTTCTACTTGCACCCATCTCACCCTAGCTATGTACTAGGTGGGATGCGTACTGACTGGCCAATGGCTGGCCTAGTAGGCATCGCACCTTTCAATGTATACTAGGTGCGATGGGAAGAGAACGAATTGTTCAAACCCTAAAGGCTCAGAAAAGCAGGAAAACATGCTCAGAATTCAGAAAGGAAAGAATGCAATTGAAGAGCTCAGGTTTAGCTCCTACCTAGTCTAGACGGTGCCAAAAATTGTCCACAGAATCTCCTAGAATCAGCTGATAAAAATCGAGGGGGAAAAGCGCCTCCAAAGCTCCAACAATCCCAAATTCAAATGAAATGGTAAAGTGAGGGGTAAAAACTACTTTTAAGTTACTTTTCATGTAATTCGAGTAAGGTATTACTTTTTTAACTCATTTTTCAAGCATGTATTCTCATTTCTAATAAGTTTGATGGAGAAATTGAACAAGTAGTACAACTATCAACAGAACATAGTGTTAATGGTGAATCAAACATCAATGACCATTATCATGAGCAGTTTTATGAGAAGTTCAAGCTCGTTAAAAAATAAACCTAGCAATGAGCATGTGTTTCGCCAGAGTTTAAGCTCATAAAAAAATGAACCCACCTTTAGTAAATAGCCATTGCGATTGCATAATTATCAACTTTTGAGCCTTGGTCGTGTTCTTACCATCACCTCCACTCTTTTTAGCCAATCACACGGCTCCATTTGATTGTTTACCTCTTTTGAGGAACATTTGCGATGATTCTATTAGCCATCTTCTTTACACTACCGTGATTGAAAAGTTCCAAACCTTACCTCAAACTAACTGCTATCCTAAAACATCACTTGTTCCTCAAAAAATGAGTCTCCTTTAAGCTCTTTTCATCTGACTCGTAAAATATGAAAAGATTGCTGAGCAATTGGCCTCTCTAGCTCGTTAAAGTGATTGGAAGTGCCATCCCTCCTCTAGATTTAATATTTTTGGACCTAAGGGATCATTACACAAAAATATCAAGCGCTTGTCATGTTCGGCTCGTTAAAACTATTGAAAAGTCACCCCTTTCATATTATTTTATACTTTTTCAGAATTAAGGCATTATATTAAGAAAAAGGAATATTGGATTTTCCTTTCTGTCTCTTTTCAGACTCCCTAAAATCGAAAAGAACTGAGTTATCTTTGTCGTTAAACTCGTTAAAACAATAGCGACAAACTTGTCCATGCAGACAAGAATGAGTTTCACTATCGCTAGGCTCGTTAAAACATAGCAACAGGTTTTCTCGAAGGGTAGATTATAGAACAAGCATATGTTTTCCTCCTCAAGCTTGACAAAAATAAAGAGGTACTGGTCAGCAATGACTGGGGAAAAATTGGGAAGAAAACTTGAAGAAACTTTATTGGTAGTAGCTCGCTCTTGAACATGACACTTTCACTCCATCACCATGATTGAGTCGGGTTGGGTTATTCTATTCACCGATCATATCGCCATTGGTCCTCCGTACCATCCATTTTTGTGGTTAACACTACCAATCCATTTCAGTGTCACCGATATGTTCAAGAGAAGTTGCTCAGAGAATTCACCAACCCAGCTTATGTCTCATCTGCTGCAATACCTTCACACTTCATTCTTTCATGACTGCCACCCTGAACCTTGTATCATCAGATCATTTTCACCTCCACAAAATAATTTGCTCCATTCCATGTCATAGATGCGGGATTCATTAAGGCCCTCGTACGATGGGTCACTTCTTGTTGACATCAGCTCATTATCCAAGAAGTTGACTTAGGAACAACCCTTTCAGTACTTTGAAGCTTGCATGCCTCAATGGCAAGTTTCTCACTTCCAGCGAAAGGTTTACATCAATGGCCTTCGACCGAAAGATTTTGTGTGGTGCTTGACATTGACTCATGTATTCACACCACGTGAATTGTACTGCAGTACCTTGAGGGTCATTATCATTATCGGTGATTCCTCTCATGCCTATTAATAAATTACATCATTGGCTGGTAATCAGGCAATGTCTTTCCATGTTCGACATCAGAACATCTTTTCACATGGATCGACTTGTACTTCGGGCGAAGATTGAACGCGTTTTGAAGACCCCAGATCTAGTTTCATCCATCTGGGCTGCAATATATTATGGAAAATAAAGACATCAAATGTACATCATAGCTGCATAGATAATCATCTAGGCTAAGGGATGATGGCTCTACGAGAATCATGAGTGTGCCATACAGACGGTTGTTTGTCCAATTTACATGAAAATGAATTTATAAAGCTGAGCATGGGAATGCCCGCCTTAGCTAGATCATGAAAATATTATGAAGATAATGTATTGTATTGTATCTTATTATAGGTCACCTTCTAGTTCAAAAAACCTCGGATCCTCATGATAAAGCATTTCACCTGACAACAAAAGATTTACGACCTCATGCTTTAGGGGGCAACTGTAAAAGACATATTTGGGCACTACAAACCCAATCTCATATGTCCATAAAATAAGGGCTTCTAAGCCCCTAAAAGTGTTGTTTCATACCCTAAAGGAGCAAGGTCATCTGATTACATCATCTCCCATAAGTTCTCCCTAAAAAACTACTTAGAACTAGTCAAAACAGGACCATACAAACTGCCCAGTGCTAAGGGTGCGATGCATCTTACCTGCCACATGAAAAAAGTGCGATGCATACTGAAAAGCCCTCCTGCAGGGTGCGATGAGTGAGAGCAGACAAATGGTAGAGGCAGTTGACTAGGTGGAAACCTAGAGAATCTTCTAGAAACTACCCATTTCACACTTGCCTCTCTGAATTCGCCCAGGGATGAGTAAGAGATCATGAATCTCCAAGTGGAACCAAGAAATATCAGAGAGAGGACACTAATCAAAATCCCAGAAGCTGAGTCACCCACCTACAAACATCTATATATCGATCCCTCATCCTAGAGATCTAGAGGACGGAATTTTGTGTTTTGTAAGGAAGTGTTGTTGGTTTCTCTGTGCAAAATTGTATTGTTGGGTGATCTAAGCTTTTCATGAGGTGAAGAGGGCTTTCATGCTGGGAGGATGGTACTGGGTCAGACCAATGGGTTGTAATCCTCTCTTCTAGTACTTCTATCAATAAAGCTATTTGAGTTTTTCTCCATATTCTTGTATATCTCTAAATCTTGTATTGATATATGCATTTGTATGGTTAATATACATTTGATCTTATATTGTTTATGGTCATATATCTCTATGCTTTGATGGTATCATGCTGCTTTGACTCTACAGGTGTTCTTTGAAGTGGGACAAGTAAAGAAGAAGTGGTGAAGCTCTATCAAAGGAGGGAGGAAACAATCAAGGAGCCAAGTGAAAGACTGAGGTCAGTACTCTCTACTTTTCTCTCATATATCTCTCATAAAGGAAAAGACAAGTAACTTTAGTTTGTTTGTTTCTAAGATAGCTACCCATCTTAGTGGGACTAGCAGCTCTGAATGAACACTAGTTTTCCTGATAATAGTATTGTTTGAACATAATTCCTCTGGTTTAATGGGAGCTTCTTCTTTGCCCCATTTCATTTAATTTCCATGCCCAAAATATAGTTTTCAGCATCAAAATCTTTCATGTCGAATTTGTAGGACAATTGGGTCTTCAAATTCTGGATAATTTCTTTGTCATTTCCAACTAGCAACATATCATCTGCATACAAGAGTAGATAAATAACATGGTCACCAATTAATTTAAAATACATACAATGATCTTCTTTGCTTCTGGTGAAGCCAAATCCCCGTATAAATGTATCAACTTTCTGATACCACATCCTCGGTGACTATTTTAACCCATACATAGACTTTTTAAACGTGCATACCAGTTCTTTCTTACCGTTCACCATAAAGCCTTCAGGTTGCTTCATGTAGATCTCTTCTTCCAGATCCCCAAGAAATTTTGTCTTCACATCCATCTTTTCTACCTGAAAATCAAAATCAGTAGCAATAGATAAAAGCAATCTAATAGAAGCTACCTTCGCAACATGAGAAAACATATCACCAAAATCAATTCCTGACACCTGGGAATAACCTTTTTCTAGCAACCAAGTTTTGTATTTGTCCACCTTGCCTTTTGCATTCATCTTCTTCTTAAACACCCATTTTCTGCCAATGGGTTTCTTTCCATCCGACTACTTTACCAAATCCCAAGCCTCATTTTTGTGCAAAGATGCCATTTCATGAACCATGACCTCTTTCCAGAGTTTTCCATCCTCTGAATCTATTGCATCCCTCATAGTTCTGGGATCATCAACAGTAACATATAAAGCAAAATCTGAACAGAAATTAGATGGTTTATACCTTTCTAGCTACCTTCTTTCTCGAACTGACCTTCTCACAGTTGGAGTTTGTGGCGTTTCATCTTCTAATTCCTCTTCTATTGTAGAGTATGATGATTCCTCCTTTAGCTCAAACTCTATCTTCTCAAGTTCCTTTGGTAGGACTTCATGTTTAATAAAATATTTCATCTCTCTAAACACCACAACTCGGCTATACACAACCTTCCTTGTTTCGAGGATCCAAAGCTTATAACCTTTTAAACCATCCTTATACCCAATAAAGATGCACCTTTCAGATTTATTATCCAACTTTGTTCTTTTCTCCTTTGGAACATGTACATATGCATCACATCCAAATATCGTCAGATGTGAAAGAGAAGGTTTCTTACCAGTCCATACCTCTTGTGGAGTCTTATCCTCCAACACTAATGAAGGAGATCTGTTGACCAGGTAACATGCAATCTCCACCGCCTCAACCCAGAATTCCTATCCTTACCTGATACTACTAAGCATTCTTCTTTCCTTTTCCATCAACGTCTTGTTCATTCTTTTTTGCAATTCCATTTTGGTGAGGTGTGTATGGAGCAGTCTTATGTCGTGATATACCACACTTCTTACAAAAATCTTCAAATTACTTCTTGCAAAACTATCCACCGTCATATGTCCTCAACACCTTTATCTTCTTCTCTATTTGGTTTTGCACGAGAGCCTTAAATTCTTTAAACCTGTCCAAGACTTCAGATTTCTTCCCAAGGAAATATATCCATGTATTCCTTGATAAGTCATCTATAAATGATACAGAGCACACAAACTTACCCAGTGATGGAAACGACAGAGGTCCAAACACATCATTGTGAACAAGCTCTAATATTTGTTTTGCCCTCTTAGCACCAAAGGGGAAACTCACCCAATTCTAATTCCTGTATACACAATTTTCACATAAATCAAAATCCATAGAGAAATTAGACATACCTTCTATAATACCATTACCATGAAGTATTTGAAGGACCTCCTCTCCAATATGTCCAAGCCTTTGTTGCCATAGCATGGTCTTTTCTACAGAGACCACTAGATTTTCTACTCCACTTTTAGGAACCACAAAACTGTTGCACCCATCAATAATAGTGCTACCCTAAAGCTTGTACAGAGTTCCAATCCGAACTCCTTCATCAATACCAGTGCTCCCCAAACCATCTTTCAGGTATATTTCTCGAACACTATTTTTACACTTGCATCATCCAGCTTGATTACAGAAATCAGATTTCTAGCCAATGCAGGAATATGTAGAACACCTAGAAGTGTTCTAATCCTTCCGCCTTGCAACTTCAACTTGAATTTTCCATGATCAATGATTCTAGACTTCTTGTCATCTCCTAAGAATACATCACCACCATCATATTTCTCATACTCGCAAAACCACTCTCTATGGGGAGTCAAGTGAAAGGATGCACCTCAGTCAATCAACCATGCCTCATGATATACATGTGTACTTGAAGAAGAAGCCAAGTACACATCCCCACCTCCATTTGAGGTGGTTTTTACCTCTACATAAGGAGCATCATCATATCCATTTCCTTTCTCAGGAGCTTTAGATTTACAGTCCCTTTTGAAGTGCTCTTCCTTTCCACATTTCCATCACACCTTTACAGGTTTTCCTAGAGATTTAGATCTCCCTCTAGATTTAGATCTCCCACTTGAAGAATTTTTTTTTTTTTTATGTTCTGGGACCATCCTCGTACAGTCAGGGCATAACCATTCTAGCCCTCCATATTTTTCTGTCTCATCTCCTTCGATAACAAGGATGAGACTATTTCATCAAACTACAAGGTAGTTGCATTGCTACCTATTGCAACAACCAGAGTATCCCACCAATATGGTAGAGAATACAACAAAATAATGCACTTATATTCATATGAAATTTTAATATCAACATATAATATCTAGCTTACCATAGTATTAAAGGTGTTCAGATGCTCTATCACTGAGTCTCCGTCTTTCATCCTCAAGTTATATAGATTTTTTTGTAGGAACAGTTTATTCACTAGAGACTTAGATTGGTACAAAGTCCCTAACTTGCCCTACAAAGCCTTCGCCAAAGCTCCCCCTTATATATTCAACAATACTGAATCTGAGACACACAATCGTATTGTGCTCTTTGCCTTCCGATCCAACTTTGCCCAGTCTTCAGCTGACATTGTTATTTGTTTAATACCCAAATCTACCACAGTCCACTAATCTTTATCCACCACCATATCCTCCTTCTTGAGTTTCCACAAATCAAAGTAATGACCCTTAAATTTCTCGATCTCTATATTTCCACTACTCACCATCATCTTTCACCACAAGAATTGATCCCACAGATATCCCATTGAATAGGGTATACCACAGGCTCGAGAAAAACCCCTCAGCAGCAAAGGAATCCCCTTGAAGCTGAAACAACTCTAATACCAAATGTAGGTTTTAACTTCATACATAAATTACCTGTATAAGAATTCTAAAAACAAAAAATAAACAATGGAAAGAGCATAAAACATAAAACATATATACACAAATATTTTTCCTTGGATCCTAAAACTGGGACTACCAGATTGATTTTTCATTATATTCCTTTCAATGTTACAATAGATATATATACATGTCGAAGCATCCATAAACCTGAATCCATTAACCCTGGATTAGAAAATAACTACAGTTACCTTTGACTGGATCTACGAAATACCATGGACATAAAACCATCATGGCCAAAACCTTGTGCGAAATCCATGCACAAAACCATATGTAGGTCCACCCACCTAATATAAGGTCCAAAACAATTTTCCTGGGGTTCTTCCCTATACCTCGTGCAAGGGGGCTACCACCCCCTACATACCCCCTGACAAGGGGGGGGAGCCACCCCCTGTGACCCCCTGGTTGCGCCCAACACAAAGTACAAGTGGGGCTATTGCCCCCCCTATGACCCCCACACATGGGGTGGTCGTGGAAAGAATATAACACACACTCAACATACACAAATATTTATCTAGGGGAAATAAACTACTCAAAACCTGTTATTATATGTATTGCATTAATTAGAGAATAGAGAAGATATACAATTGCTCAAGCCTAAGCACACCCTATAAGAGTATGGACTATCTCTTTGTCTGAATGACTAAACCTAGCCCAACACTTAGCCAATTTCAAGCCTTACCAAGTTCCTATTTCCTTGTGTTGTTCCCATGGGAAATTTCCCCTATTATTTAGTAATTTCACACCAAGGAATTGCGCAATTACCACAGGCCAATCCTATGACTGCATGCACCACCTGTACAACCTGGATTAGTTTACAAATGATAATGCACATCCCTTGAAATCTAATCTCAAATGGGTAACTCAAATTATTTGCATGCCATGATTATATTGGGTTGATTGAACTGTTAACTGGTTGATCACTTAGTGTGGTTGAACACACCCACAACTTGGTCTCCACTAGTTCTTTTGATAGCTAGAACTAGTTAGACTGACAATAACTCAAATTAATGAAAATAGATTGCTACAAATCAGCAATCAATCATGTATAACTAAACTCAAGCATCTCCAATGCGAATTTACTAAGTTAACTGAGTGACAAGAGCCATGTCACCTCAGTTCACTACCTCCAAGTATTCTACTAAAATTGAAATTTGAATTTTAATCTAGTTTAACCAAGGCAAATTCAAAACTAGATTTTCTTGCTACATTTTCAACAATGCAGACGAAGTTGTACAAAGGTTGTTGTGCACATATGAATGTTATGCGAAATTTTTGTGCAAAGTTTACTAAGATAATAAATATACAGATCCCTTTTTTAATTCTTATTTGGGGACGTATTTCACAATGTATAATAATTAATTAATATCAGTTTCGAATGTCAATGACTAAGGGTGTTATTGAGTGTAGAAGTAGTTGTGTGTGTGTGGAGGTTATGTGTAGAACAAATGCATGTGAACAATGAGCGAAGTGCAGAGGGGTCTTTTACTTGTAATTCATTTTGATATTAGTTTTATAATTAATAGATTCTACCATATGTGGAATTGCATATAATGAAACCTTAAAAGATTTTTACACACAATGGAATTTGTTGTTTGGAGGTAGGGTTTTTGGAGAACAAATTATTCTTGCCCATGATATCTAGGACCCACATTTATTAATACTAGTTTCAAATGTCAATGACTGATGGAAGGGCATTGTTGAGTCCGAAGGTGGTTGTGTGCAAGAGCATTGCTTTGTGGTTTCGCACGTGCATTTGTGTTATGTTGAAAGTGTATGAAAATTAGTTGGTGAATAAAATGCTGAGATGACTTGTATTTATATGTATCTCTATTTTCTATTAATCAAAGGGTAGACATTGGGACGATGAAAAATCTGGATGGAGGTTTTATCTTTGTACCGTGTTTCAGATGCAAAATAGTGGCAGGTGGTGATTTCTAGGGAAATGAGACTCCAAATATTTGAAATAGCTAGTATAGTGAGGGGAGAAACACTATTTGCAGTGATAGAGAAAATAGTGGGGCGTGTAGTATTTTCTCTTTGAAAATTGCATTTAAGAGCTTGGAGTATTGCCTGAGCTTCTATTTCCTTACATAAATTGTTAGCTATGAAGATGGGCTTGGATGATAGCAATAGTGCAAAGATATAAAAGTTGTACCATACTGCAAGCTTCTAAACTGATTTACATTTGCCGATTTCTTGTTCGCATTTGGAAATAATACAAGTTTTTGGTTTGCCAAGTTTTCTCTATAGTACTCTGCAATATCCTGCATGTTTTGGTTTTCTATACAATATTATACAGGATTTTCTATACAATACTACAAAAAATGAGTATATCAAGTTATCCATAAATCAAATTCGGTTTGATTTTACAGAGTAGTGGGGAGTGTGTGGTGATCAACTGTCAAAATAATTCATCATAGAAGGTAACTTTACTAATTTGTGGCTATTATTAATACTTTTACGAGTTTGGTTCGAAAGAGTAATGGGGAGAAATTGTCAATTCAATTTGTCATAGAAGGCAACTTTACTATTTTGTGGCTATTATTGATAGTTCTACGAGTTTTAACTTTTAGTAATTAAATTATTTTCATGTTTTCAAAAATCAAAGATTTTAAAATTAAATGTGTTTTTGCAGGCTAAGGTTTTCACTGCATCATAAATACATGTCAAATTTTGCGAGAAATAGCTTTGTTAGGTTATTCATAAATTGAATTTGGCTTGATTTTAGAAAGTAGTGGGACAAATTGTCAATTCGATTTGTCACAAAGAGTAGCTGAATACGTGTTGGAATAATATATTTTTATGAATATCATTGCACAATTTACTATTTCTAGCTATTGTTGATGGCATTCTCTATAGAGGCTACAATTCTACCCATATAACAAAATTATATATGGAATTTGGTGAAAAGAAATTGAAGAAATCCAATCCCGAGAGTGTCTCAATCATTTTTTTTTCTTTTTTTTTTTATGGTGGATATGGATTCAGCACCATTAAGAATTTCTAGGGCACTGAAAATTCTGATGCTTGATATTTTTTTCAAGGTGAATTTGTGGTCTTGTTAGACTACGACATTATTGATAACTTTAAAGGTTTTTAAGATTGACCGAAAAACATAAGGAATTTGGGCATGTTTTTGATAAATATTGAGGTTATTTTTTGTAATTCAAAATTACAGTTGTCAATTTTGATAATTTTGGGTACCAATTGGGTGTAAATGGAAGAAAACAAAACAACGAATAAAAAGAAAAAAAACAGTTTGCAGTGATTTTTTGTGGTATCGACAAATTTGCCGATGGGGTTTTGATGATAATGAACCCATTTCCATTATTACAAAAAATGATTCAAACACTTGCGTTGTTGGGTTTTTACTAAAAAAACATTAAAAAAAATTGTGATTTTTGGCCATGTGGACGAACTTACCAGTTTGATAGACAATTTATATTATTTCATATCATAAGTTTATGTTTCTTACGACATGTATATCAATGATATTGAAGGGGGAGAAGAGTGAGAAGTAAATGCACAGGATGCTTTTGGAATTTCAAAAAACATTTGTATTAGTATTCATAAAACTTGGCTTTGCTATCTTTAATTGCTATTTATTCATAGTGCCAGGTGTAATGATTTTTCAGAGGATTAATAGTAACAATCAATGTTTGTGACAAAAATGGAGAATTGTAAAGTGTAACGATATTTCAATATGTTATTCATTGACAAAGTTTTTTCCCCTGCAAAGAAAAAATGGGTAGCAGGTGAGCAAAATAAGCTATTTGTAGTGATATAGTTAACTCACTTGCTAAGATCAATGATAGATTTGACTGGTCAAGAACTTATGAGCGATATGTGAATCTGTCAATGAAAGAGAAAATAGGTGACAAGATTTGGAGTACCGAATTAGCAAATTTTAGGTGTGTTTTGAAGGTCTTTGATTTTAGAGAAATTATTTGCGCATATAATTTTTATTTCATAAAGAGGGTAATTAATCTAGGACCGATAAAGGCTTATCTGAATCCCAATGTATTCAGATTGTTATTCAAGTTACCAGAACTAAACGAGCATTTATAATTTTCCATTGTGGATAGTTTCCTCAAGGAAAAAGGGTATGAAATTGACATTGTGCGAAAATTCATTTGTGCAAGTTTTGAGGTTCGTTCTGATCTTTCTCTTGTAGATATTTCTTTATTTAGGAAATCATCATTTTTGGATTTATGTTGGCTCTTTTCCCATGTAGTAGGGCTAGAAATTACATCACATGTCCCAAAATGAATTTTCTATGTGCTTTATGAGACATACAAAAATAAATGAATGTTCGATTGGGATTATGTCATTTATAATGAATTAGCTATTTAGTTACATAGATTACCCAAGAACAATGGATTAATTATGATGTCATATCTGATAACACTTCTCCTGTCAAGGCATGTGTTTGACAATTTTCCTTGTTATCCTATATTCATGTTTCATGAGGAACCAATGTAGTTATGGTATCCTATATTGTGGAAGCATGAAGCTTATTTGAATTTATTCTTAATTCAGGATGTGTTTGTGAGACAAGTGTATTGCATGGTAACTGGACAAGAGCCTTTTTGAATATCTACAAAAGCTGAGACTTTCTTACTTTGCAAGGGGGAATATGAGGAAAGAGAAAGAAATACGATTATATGAATTTATGGTTTCGAAGATAGGCCATTTCTTTTTCCAATGTTTGTTCTAGATAGGTATTTTCAAGTTCGTAGGAAATACCAACGTTGGTTATCTATATTTGAATAGAAAAAGAAGAGAAAATTTATTTCTTTTTTGTTTACTGTTGTAAGAGTGACTGCGAAGAATATGACTCATGCTCTCATTTTTGCAAAGTATTTGGATGCTTTTAACTTAAGTGAAGCTAAAGCTATTAAAGGATTTGATAGAGGAAAAAATTTCATGAAACACCTTGAATCTGTGAGATAGGGGAATTTGTTTCCAAGAATTAGAGAGCAGAGTGAGGAAAGTCACTGTGTATCAACAAAAGACCAAAAACTTCTTGTAGATGTTAGACAGATTGTTGAAAAAGAGATCATCGTGGTGGGAGAAAGTTCTATGTAAAGAGGCACAAACCCTATAGGGAAATCTCAATCTTGCAGATGTAATACTGTTGCGACTTCATTTACTAAAAAAAAGAGAAAAATAAATACTGGAAGAAAAAAACTAGTTGTCAATAGGTTATCAGGTGGTAGGGATGACAAATGGCTTTCTCATAGAGTAACTCCAGAAAGAGCACACACGGTTGAATCATTTAGATCCAAGAGTGCACGTGAAATGGAGAGTATTGAAGAAACGATGGACATGGAAGTTGATATTGTTGTACTATCTGATTGGGTTGGTACTTGTTTGCAAGAAAATTAGAGAATAATGGAGGAAATTGCTAAAGAGGACATTGGTTTCGATGACCATTTTGTCACATTATAAAATGAAAATTATGGCAGGGGCATTAAGATATTTAATATTGAAAGGATACAACTTTCTGAAAGAAATTTTGTTGATAAGAGAGAATTGAATGTTGATTTGTCTTCGGTTATAATGTTTGGGTTAATTAAATTGCATCAAGTTAGTGCTGAAATGCTTGTGTATTCTATTAGTCATCGATAGGAAGAAAATCAAATGTTGAAGGAAAAAATAAAGTGCTAGAAGATTCTTTGAGCATGAGTCCTTTCCTGAATATTCCACTGGCAATAGGTAGACCATCATTGACAATTCTACTCCTCGCAGATCTAATATATTTGGGAAACCTATCAACCTTCTGGGTGCAGTGAAATCATTTGTCATTAATAATATATCTGAATGATTGCATATTATTGAATCTTTATGGCAAGTTTCTTTTGTTCTATGAAATTTAAAGTAGAGAACTAGGTTTTCTATCGAATTGGTCAAAAGTGAGCTGAAGGGAGATAGGGAATTTGAGGAAAATGACCTATTGAATTTTAGTTAAAATATTGATTCATTGCCCGAAATAGAAAAAGATAAAGAAGGGCTAATTGATGCTAATTAGATGAGGTAGATCAAAGCTGCATGGTTTGGGAAAATCAAAACACTGGAAGACATTTTTTCTGAGTGTGGAGACATAGAAAATCAAATAGAAGATGTGTATCTCAAGGCGATAGAGATTATTCAGGGTTTAAACGGTCTATGTATTGGATATGAATATATATTAATTACAAATGAGAAGTTGATGGTTTATTTGGAGAAGTTGAAACAATCACAAGAAATGAAGTTTGATGATATAACTGATTTTAGTGCAGAGGAAACTAGAAAATGGCTAATTACTTTTGTTGGTGTCAACGGAGAGTACTTACCCTCGGTTTTGCAATTACAAAAAGAAGAAAAATAAATTGAGGAGTACATATTCAATAAATGTGTTCAGTAGGACATTACCATTTCTCCGATGAAATAATTCATCGAAACTAAAGTGAAGGAATTCATTGCAAGAAGCCTGATTGCGAGAGATAGTTGAAGGGTGAAGAATATCATAGTCTTCTTTTGCATATTGTAATTGTTTTAATACATTGGAACATTTTTTTTTTTTCCATCAAATAATTTTACTATTTAAATATTATGTGTGTGTTACGATGGAATAGTCTAATTCTTGAAAGAAATTCCTTGTTACCTATTGCAGATGAATTTTGGTTATTACAATTGACAGGATTGCAATTGTAGCTATCATTGAGACAAATGCATTTAGCTTTGCAATTCAAGTATTAACATTTTCATAAATGTTATATGCAAGAGAGGCTATTTATTGAACCATGGATTTGTAATTATAACTTATTTGAATTATGATTATTGTTTTTCTATCTCTTAGTATGTTTACTAATTATGTAAACAATTATGTATGGACCCAGGTTGTCAAGCGTTATACAGAAAACAATAATTGAATAGTTGTTTTCTAGTTTTTTCTTTGTGATTTTACATATTCCCTAATGTTCTATAATGAATAATAATTAAAATGCATTTTTGTTTACTCTGTTCTAATAATGAAACTTTTTACCAGTTATTTCAACAATTCTTAGATAATGTTTTACATGTGAAGTTGTATCTATTGCATTTGTTGTGACTAGCATTTGAATCTGAATAAAATTACACTTGTTGTAACTATGTTGATAATTACTGAAGGTTGTTTAGCCAGAAAGTGTGACTATTATGTTGTATTTGTCTTTATTTATGAATGCTTGTACAAAAGCAAAAATGACATACATGAGTGTTTCACTGTACAAAGTTTTTATTCTCCCAAAATTAGGATAAGAGTCTTCATTATGCAGAGGAAGCTTCTTGGAGTGATATCTATGCACAACAACATATGATGATAATAATAAATAATAATAATTATACACTAAACTATGGGATATGCTTTTTAAAAGGATTGTGAAAAAACTCCATATTTTGTTTTGCAATGGTCAATTGTAAACTAGTTTTTGTAAGTAATTTTATTATAGACATATACAATTTGTTTACTTAAATAAAATAAGTATTTAAGTAAGTTCTACTGAAGATAGAAACTTGTTTTATTGTGGGAATATTTTTCTTGGGCCAAACCCATATGAAAGCTTATATTGTGATTCATAAAAGTTACAATGGTCAATCGTAAATGAACATTTGTAAAGCGTTACTAAATACAGAACTAGCTGTGTGGAAGTGGTTGTGCATGTGTGGAGGCTATGCAAGGAAAAAATCCATCTATGGAATTAAGTATTTATATAAATTATGCTATATATAGAAACTTGTTTCACTATAAGCTTTATTAATTAGCTGACATTATTTAATAATAAATTTTACCAATTGAAAAAAACAATTAATAATAATAATGTTGTAGCTGAAGTTTTGTTGGTGATTGTAATCAATGCGGGAGACATATACTACATATGGAAAAGAGGCGGAATTGCAAAATTGTGTTATGTAGAAACAGAAGAATGGAGAAGAAGAAGAAATAAAAAAACAAAATGCTTTCATTATGCGAAGCATTAAAGAAATTTTGAGGTCTAAACTGAGCCTCAAAACAAAAACGTACAGCCAAAATCAATTTTATAAGAACCAATAGGATTGTAGATGATGATTTCAATGATGGGGGATGATTCACCATTTTTTGGAGTAAGATAAAAACAAATATATATACATATATATATTCAACTTATATTTTCAACTTATCTTCCTATAGTTTTACTCAAGTTTCAAGTGGGAACACTCGTTCGATGCAGAATTTAATTCTTCGTCCAAGGAGTATCCATGTTGCATACTTTCGATGGACCCTGCTACAAAAAAATGAGAAATACATGAAAAACACGTGATTGCAAGCACATTTTTTCATGTATTTCTCATTTTTCGTGTAGCAATGTCCATCAAAAGTATGCAACAAGGGTACTACTTGGATGAAGAATTAAATTCCACATCCAATGAGTCCTCCCAATCAAAATTTGAGTAAAACCATAGGGAGTTAATTTTAAAATACGAGTTGATTTTTTGTTGATTTTTTTTTTCCCTCTAAAATTTGATGATGTAACCTAATTTGATTTTATTATTTCCACTATTATTTTATAATGTTCCTTAGGAGGCCCACTTTAGACCTCAAAATTTCTCTAATGTGTGGTTTCCATTTTCATACATGGTATAATGATGATAATGATTCGATACCCTTTTGGTGAAACGGACGGATCGACATGTAATTGGGAATGTAAATGTTGTTACCTCTAAATTGACATTGTTATAGTAGTCGATGTTATTGCTAACAACGCATATGCTAGTTGTCATTATTAGATAATATTCACATTTATTTATTTTCGTACATGGAGTAACTAGTTTCCAAATTTTGAGATTTGTTTTTAAAATATTGTTGTTATTTCTCATAACGTCTACTTTGTTGTTTTTAAATTGCAATTTATTTCGTAAAACACATTTCACAGGCGGAATAAACATGTATCGAAAATGAAAAAAGGAAGAAAATTTAGAACTCTAAGCAATTAGTCCTATACCAAAAATCCTCCAATTTGAAAATGACACTCTTATTTTCAAAAAAATTGTGCCTAGTTTTCAAAAAAGCATGACAGAATTTCCACTGTTTTCTAGCTAGAATCATGGTGCATTTAACTTATGCAAATTATTTATGTTCTTTTTCATTATTGGAGATTTTTCTATATTGAGTTGCTATATGTTGGAAGTGTCCTATATAAGGTATTTCACAAGAAAAATCATAACAAGTGGTAGTTTTTTAGCATATCATTGATCTACCCTTTTGGCAAAATGGACGGATCGACACGTAATCGGGAATGTAAATGCTATTACCTCTAAACTAACATTTTTATAGTAGTGGATGTTATTGCTAACAACACATATGCTAGTTGCCATTATTAGAAAATATTCACATTTATTTCTTTTCGTACATCGAGTAACTAGCTTCCAAATTTTAAGTTTTTTTTTTTTAATATTGTTGTTATTTCTCATGAACGTCTACTTTGTTGTTTTTAAATTGCAATTTATTTCGTAAAACACATTTCACAGGCAGAATAAACATGTATCAAAAATGAAAAAAGGAATATAATTTAGCACTCTTAGCACTTAGTCCAATACTGAAAATCCTGCAATTTGACAATGACAATCTTATTTTCAAAAAAATTGTGCCTGGTTTTCTAAAAATCGTGTCAGAATTTCCATTGTTTTCTAGCCAGAATCATGGTGCATTTAACTTATGCAAATTATTTATGTTATTTTTCGTAATTGGAGATTTTTCTATACTGAGTTTCAGTGTCCTATATAAGGTATTTCACAAGAAAAATTGTAACAAGTGGTAGTTGTTTAGCATATCATTGATCTACACCTATAGCACATTGAAAGTGTTATTGCTTGACAGTTTTTTTTGAAAGTTCACTGTAGAAATGGATTTGAGAGAAAGGAAGGAAGCTATTTGCATTGATAGTACTAAATCACTTGTGCGTATCAATCAAAACTTTTAGTGGTTGACTTCGTATTGGCAATAAGTGAATCTATCTATGTAGGAGAAGAACAACAATAAGATTTGGTTTGTGAGATTAGCGAATGTTGCATGTGTTCCAGAGGTATTTGATTTCAGAGAAATTGTTTATTATGCACATATACATTTGATTTAGCAACAAAAATAATTAGGCTATCAACCAAAGATATTGATATTTCTTTGAGTTCGGAGACACTGAGGTGGATATTGAAGCTATCGATTCCAAATATGCAATTAGATTTGTCAAACAAAAATATTTTTTCAAAATCTCAGTCAGGTGGCTTGAAAATATTACAGGAGTTCACTTTCCTAATGTTTGAGGTTCCTTATGACATTTATTATCTAGAAATCACTTTATTTAGAGAAATGTTAAGAGATTTTTGTTGGATGTATGCATGTTTAATGGGTCAAGAAACTATGACCACTATGCCAAGTTCCATTCTCTATGTGCTTCATTACTCATATAAAAAGAAGTGCATATTCGACTGGGTTGATCTTATTTCAAATGAATTGTGTTTTCAATTAGTAAATTTGTACAATAGAAATAGGTTATTCATGATGGTGTATAAGATAACAATTCTCGTTTTGAGTCATACTTTTGATGAGTTACCACATAACCCTAATTCCAATATTGACAAAGAACATATGTAGTTCCTCTATCCCATATTATGGAAGCAAGAAGTTGTTTCAATTTTTTTTTCTACTTCAAGATAATTTTGAAAGCAAGTTATTTTCATGATAACTGGACGAGAGCCCCATCAAATATCAGGCGAAGCACAAGTTTTCCTTTGGGGGAAGGGATACATGAAGAATGAAGAAATAAATAATTATTTGAGTTTATGGGTTTCAAGGTAAACCACTATTTCTTCCAAGAATTGTTATGGACAGTGATTTTGTTGCCAAAGTCTATAGATAATTCTATAGTTGGTAGGTTAAATTTGAAAAAAATAAATAAATTATTTTCCATTTACTGTTGGGCGAGTAACCGTGAAGAATGGAAGTCACTGTGCAGAGTTTTCCAATTCTTTACATTGTTTTAATTTAAAAGAAGTTGAAGGCTCACAAGACACTGATCTAGAAGGTATATTTGTGTGACATCTAGGTGCCATCAAATGCGAGAGCTTGCTGACATAAGTTGATAATGAAACCAAAAAGAGTCATAGTGATGCAAGAAATAATGAAGGAGGAATGACTATTAGTGTAATTGCTAAAGAAGAAAATATTAATCTTCTATGCATTTGTATCCTATTTATTTATTTCAATTATAGCTATGATGATTGAAATTTGAAACTTGATGTTGTTCTTGTAGTTGTAATTGTATTTCTTAATGTTACAAAATAATGCTTTGAGGATTTTTATTATGCCATTGATACATATATGTCAATAACATGAAACATGAGAATAGTTCCTTTTGCTATGAAACATAAATAATGTCCATTGTCATCATATTTTTAAATTTGTCTGGAGCATTGTACTCTCAGAAGGGATTTTTTTATATTTTCTTCATATCTTTCTATTTTACATAATGGAAGTTTGTCGATGTATTTCGAAATGAAAACGACATATCAATTTTATGCATTTCCAATTTCTATTGGCCTTATGTTGCACTATGTAACCTTTAACAAATTAATTAGGGGCAGAGCTTTCTGCAAACACTTTTCCTTGTATGGGAAGGTCTCATTATGTGAAGTATAAGGATCCAGATGATGAAATCTTGAAAGCTTCCTTCACATAATGGAATTAATATGAAAATCCGCACATATGTCTATTTACACAAAATAACTATAAACAAGACTTTGACTGTCAAAGAGAACAACCTTCAATCAGTTAATTAGATTTTTTTTTTGTGATATTGAAATTGATTTTGTTGAAGTGCGGAAACCACAATTTGTGTACAAAAGGTCTTTGCTCACATTTGTGCTTATGTGTAGATAAGAAAATCCATGGGAAAAATTCGTACAATAAAAATTTGGACTGTAAAACCCGCATTGAAATTGTACTGACATTAGACTATTAGAAAATAAATATGAACATTAGACATGTTGCAGTTTCGAATTTGACTAGACCCCTTCCCTTTATATCGATTAACTCAATTAGTAACAATTTATAGATTAATATTAATATTTAAATGCTTTCAAAATCATAACGAAAGTTTCAAAGTTTTACATTTTGTATTATTTTTCAGAATACATTGTTGGCTTGATGGGCCCTAACCCAGGTTCATCATTAGGTAGCCAAGAAAATCCATACATTACTGGCCCTTTCAGCATCAGTCTGTGGAGCGCAGACTGAAGTCTCACCCGAACCAGTATGGGGGGATGCAGGAACCAAGTTTCCGCACCTTGAGATGGTTGTGATGTTGTTTTTTACCTTAATCTCTTCCTTCGCATAGACTGATAAGAATTTAGGGCTTATCGATGTATTTCCTCTCCCGTATTTCATAACTTCCGCGAATATATCCGACTGTCCTTCACGCAACCTTAAATAATGATTTAGGCACTTATGTGCCTCTATAACTATGTTACTGTATCATTTCCCTAATTATCTTAGAGGTTAGCCAACTTTATCATGCAATTAAGATGACCCTTGCATAAACATGTATTATTACTTGCGTTCAAATAACAGATAAAAATAGATACATTCGCACATCAATTTAACATTATAATGTAAACCCAGAACTTAACATATCATACTCGGGTGCAATAAGTAGAGGAAAAAAACAAAGTAATTCCAGAATACGTCTCTTTATTTATGATTCAAGTTCCCAGTATAGACTCTATCTGCCCTGCACACATTGTTGGAGGGGTGTCGCACTCAACTGCGGACTTCCACCCTAGGCCTCTACACACTGAGCTGTAGAGCCTCTTCCTATGCTAAGACTCTCGCTATTAGCTCACGCAAACTTACCAATGACTCATGACTTCTAACTTACTTATTGCACTGTCTCCTTATATCTTCTAAGACTTCCCTTTTTATACAATCCCATGGTGCGTGGACCATGGGTAGATCTCCAAAACCGACACAACTTATCTAGACTAAGGGAGGAAAAACCTTTTAACTTTAGCCATCTTCGCGCTCTGCGATCACAAAATGTAAAGTCTTTACATTTATTCACACAAAATTCGAGCCTTTTGCCCCAAAACTTGGGTGTTTAACCCAAAAATTGACCCCCAGGGGACCCATTCCCAATAGGACCCCAATAAAAACATGGTGACTCACCCTCGAGTCACTCATATGGTGTGAAGATCTTGCCGCGAAGACCTCCCAGCTCGACCTAGACAATTGCTACTTCGGCGGTGCACTACATTGCCGTCTGCTTCAAATCCTCGACCAACTATTCTGTTACTAGCCCTGCGCTATCAACCTGTAGCTTCTACTGAGTCTCTTGCAGACTGGACAACTTGCCATCAATGGTGGTCATGATCTCATAGGCCTCATCTAACCAAGGCTTCAAGCGAGCCTTCGACACAACTTTCTTGTACTACACTGCATCTACCTATTCCTTTAGTGCCTTGGCCTCCTACAACTTCACGAGCCTTTACATGATGACAGTAATTCACGTTGTTGCCTTAACCTTATCGTAGTGCTACTATAGTTCCCATGCTTCTGTGTCGAACCTCTATACATTGGGGTCCTCTTGTAGGCTAGTGAGGACCTGGAGCGACTGTTCAAAAAGTGTCATGCAGTCTGTCACTGCACTTGCTATGGCTACTACTGCATATGCCAAAGCAATCATGTGCTGCTCCCTAGTTTACAAATGATAGTACACGACCCTTGAAATCCAATCTCAATTGGGTAACTCAACTTATTTGCATGCAATTATTATATTGGGTTGATTGATTAGTTAACTGGTTGATCACTCAATGTGGTTGAACACACCCACAACTTCGCCTCCACTAGTTCTTTTGATAGCTAGAACTAGTTAGACTGACAATAACTCAAATTAACTAAAACAGGTTGCTAAAAATTAGCAATCAGTCATGTATAACTGACTCAAGTATCTCCAATGCGAATTTACTGAGTAAATTGAGTGACAATAGCCATGTCACCTCAGTTAACTACCTCCAAGTATTCTACTGAAATTGAAATTGAAATTTTAATCTAGTTTAACCAAGGCAAATTCAAAACTAGATTTTCTTTCTACATTTTCAACAATGCAGACGAAGTTGTACAAAGGTTGTTGTGCACATATGAATGTTATGCGAAAGTTTTGTGCAAAGTTTACTAAGATAATAAATATACAGATCCCTTTTTTAATTCTTATTTGGGGACGTATTTCACAATGTATAATCATTAATTAATATCAGTTTCGAATGTCAATGACTAACTGTGTTATTGAGTGTATAAGTAGTTGTGTGTGTGTGGAGGTTATGTGTAGAAAAAATGCATGTGAAGAATGAGGGAAGTGCAGAGGGGTCTTTTACTTGTAATTCATTTTGATATTAGTTTTATAATTAATAGATTCTACCACATGCAGAAGTGCATGTAATGAAACCTTAAAAGCTTTTTGCACATAATAGAATTTGTTGTTCGGAGGTAATGTTTTTGGAGAAAAAAATATTCCTACCTATGATATCTAGGACCAACATTTATTAATACTAGTTTCAAATGTCAATGACTGATGGAAGGACACTGTTGAGTGTGGAGGTGGTTGTGTGCAAGAGCATTGCTTTGTGGTTTCACACGTGCATTTGTGTTATGTTGAAAGCGTACGAAAATTAGTTGGTGAATAGAATGCTGAGATGACTTGTATTTATATGCATCTCTATTTTCTATGAATCATAGGGTAGACATCGGGGCAATGAAAAATTTGGATGGAGGTTTTATCTTTGTACCGTGTTTCATATGCAAAATAGTGGCAGGTGGTGATTTCTAGGGAAACGAGACTGCAATTATTTGAAATAGCTAGTATAGTGAGGGGAGAAACACTATTTGCAGTGATAGAGAAAATAGTGGGGCGTGTAGTATTTTCTCTTTGCAAATTGCATTTAAGAGCTTGGAGTATTGTCTGAGCTTCTATTTCCTTACATAAATTGTTAGCTATGAAGCTGGGCTTGGATGATAGCAATAGTGCAAAGATATAAAAGTTGTACCATACTGCAAGCTTCTAAACCGATTTACATTTGCCGATTTCTTGTTCGCATTTGGAAATAATACAAGTTTTTGGTTTGCCAAGTTTTCTCTATAGTACTCTGCAATATCCTGCATGCTTTGGTTTTCTATACAATATTATACAAGATTTTCTATACAATACTACAAAAAATGAGTATATCAAGTTATCCATAAATCAAATTCGGTTTGATTTTACAGAGTAGTGGGGAGTGTGTGGGGATCAACTGTCAAAATAATTCATCATAGAAGGTAACTTTACTAATTTGTGGCTATTATTAATACTTTTACGAGTTTGGTTCGAAAGAGTAATGGGGAGAAATTGTCAAGTCAATTTGTCATAGAAGGCAACTTTACTATTTTGTGGCTATTATTGATAGTTCTACGAGTTTTAACATTTAGTAATTAAATTATTTTCGTGTTTTCAAAAATCAAAGAGTTTAGAATTAAATGTGTTTTTGCAGGCTAAGGTTTTCACTGCATCATAAATGCGTGTCAAATTTTGCGAGAAATAGCTTTGTTAGGTTATTCATAAATCGAATTTGGTTCGATTTGAGAAAGTAGTGGGACAAATTGTCAATTCAATTTGTCGCAAAGAGTATCTGAATACGTTTTGGCATAATATATATTTATGAATATCATTGCACAATTAACTATTTCTAGCTATTATTGATGGAATTCTCTATAGAGGCTACAATTCTACCCATATAACAAAATTCTATATGGGATTTGGTGAAAAAAATTTGAAGAAATCCAATCTTGGGAGTGTTTCAATCATTTTATTTTTTATTTTTTATTTTTTTATGGTGGATATGGATTCAACACCATTAAGAATTTCTAGGGCACTAAAAATTCTAAAGCTTGATATTCTTTTCAAGGTGAATTTGTGGTCTTGTTAGACTATGACAATATTGATAACTTTAAAGGTTTTTAAGATTGACCGAAAAACATAAGGAATATAGGCATGTTTTTGATAAATATTGAGGTTATTTTTTGTAATTCAAGGTTACAATTGTCAATTTTCATAATCTTGGTTTCCAATTGGGTGTAAATGGAAGAAAACAAAATAACGAATAAAAAGAAAAAAACAGTTTGCAGTGATTTTTTGTGGTATTGAAAAATTTTCCGATGGGGTTTTGAAGATACTGAATCCATTTCCACTATTACAAAAAATGATTCAAACACTTGTGTTGTTGGGTTTTTAATAAACAAACATAAAAACATGGTGATTTTTGGCCATGTGGAAGAACTTACTAGTTTGATAGACAATTTATATTATTTCATATCATAAGTTTATGTTTCTTACGACACATATATCAATGATATTTAAGGGGGAGAAGAGTGTGAAGTAAATGCACATGATGCTTTTGGAATTTCAAAAAACATTTGTATTAATATTCATAAAACTTGGCTTTTCTATCTTTGATTGCTATTTATTCAGAGAGCCATGTGTAATGATTTTTTAGACGAGTAATAGTAACAATAAATGTTTGTGACAAAAATGGAGAATTGTAAAGTGTAACAAGATTTGAATATGTTATTCATTGACAAAGTTTTTTCCCCTACAAACAAAAAATGGGTAGCAAGCGAGCAAAATAAGCTATTTGTAGTGATACAGTTAACTCACTTGCTAAGATCAATGATAGTTTTCACTGGTCGAGAACTTATGAGCGATATGTGAATCTATAAATGAAAGAGAAAACATGTGACAAGATTTGGAGTATCGAATTAGGAAATGTTAGGTGTGTTTCGAAGGTCTTTGATTTTAGAGAAATTATTTATCTTTGTGTAGATAATTTTTATTTCAGAAAGAGGGTAATTAATCTAGGAGTGATAAAGGCTTATCTGAATCCCAATGTATTCAAATTGTTATTCAAGTTACCAAAAGTGAACAAGCATTTATAATTTTCCGTTGTGGATAGTTTCCTCGAGGCAAAAGGATGCGAAATTGACATTGTATGAAAATTCATTTGTGTAAGTTCTAATGTTTGTGTTGATCTTTCTCTTGTAGATATTTCTTTGTTTGGGCAATCATCATTTTGGGATTTCTGTTGGCTCTTTTCCCATGTAGTAGGGCTAGAAATTACATCACTTGTCCTAAAATGCATTTTCTATGTGCTTTATGAGACATACAAAAATAAATGAATGTTCGATTGGGATTATGTCATTTATAATGAATTAGCTATTTAGTTACATAGATTACCCAAGAACAATGAGTTCTTTATGATGTCATATTTGATAACACTTCTCGTGTCAAGGTATGTGTGTGACGGTCTTCCCTGTGATCCTATATTCATGTTTCATGAGGAACCAATGCAATTATGGTATCCTATATTGTGGAAGCATGAAGCTTATTTGAATTTATCCTTAATTCAGGATGTGTTTGTGAGAAAAGTGTATTGCATGGTAACTGGACAAGAGCCTTCTCGAATATCTATAGAAGCTGATACTTTCTTACTTCGCAAGGGGGAATATTAGGAAAGAGAAAGAAATATGATTAGATGAGTTTATGGTTTCGAATATAGGCCATTTATTTTTCCAATGTTTGTTCTAGATAGGTATTTTGTTGTTGAAGTTCGTAGGAAATATTGACGTTGGTTGTCTATATTTGAATAGAAAAAGAAGAGATAGTATATTTCTTTTTTGTTTATTGTTGTAAGAGTGACTGCGAACAATACGACTCACGCTCTCATTTTTGCAAAGTATTTGGATGGTTTTAACTTAAGTGAAGCTAAAGCTATTAAAGGATTTAATAGAGGAAAAAATTTCATGAAACAACTTGAGTCTGTGACATAGGGTAATTTTTTTCGAAGAATTAGAGAGCAAAGTGAGGAAAGTCACCATGTATCAACAAAAGACCAAAAACTACTAGTAGATGTTAGCAAATTGCTGAAAAAGAGATCATCACGACAGGAGAAAGGTCTAAGTAAAGAGGCAAAAACCCTATAGGGAAATCTCAACTGCAGATGTAATACTGTTGTGACTTCATTTACTAGCAAAAAGAGAAAAATAAACACTGGAAGCAAAAAACTACTTGTCAATAGGCTATCAGGTGGCAGGGGATGAAAAATGGCTTCCTCGTAGAGTAACTCCATAAAGAGCACACACAATTGAATCATTTAGATCCAAGAGTGCACCTGAAATGGAGAGTATTGAAGAAATGATGGACATGGAAGTTGATAATGTTGTACTATCTGATTGGGTTGGTACTTGTTTGCAAGAAAATTAGAGAATAATGGAGGAAATTGCTGAAGAGGACATTAGTTTCGATGACCGTTTTGTCACATTGCAAAATGAAAATTATGACAGGGGCATTAAGATATTGAATATTGAAAGGATAAAATTTTCTGATAGAAATTTTGTTGATAAGAGAGAATTTAATGTTGATTTGTCTTCGGTTATAATGCCTGGGTTAATGAAATTTCATCAAGTTGGTGGTGAAGCGCTTGCAAATTCTATTAGTCGTTGATAGGAAGAAAATCAAATGTTGAAGGAAAAAATAAAGTGCTAGAAGATTCTTTAAGCATAAGTCCTTTCCTGAATATTCCACTGGCAATAGGCAGACCATCATTGACAATTTCTACTCTTGGCGGATCTAATAGATTTGAGAAACCTATCAATCTTCTGGGTACAATGAAATCATTTATCATTAATAATATATTTGAATGATTGCATATTATTGAATCTTTATGGCAAGTTTATTTTTTTCTATGAAATTTAAAGTAGAAAACTAGGTTTTTTATCGAATTGGTCAAAAGTGAGTTGGAGGGAGATAGGGAATTTGTGGAAAATGACATATTAAATTTTAGTTAAAAGCTTGATTCATTGCCTGAAATAGAAAAATATAAACAAGGGCTACTTGATGCTAATTAGATGAGATAGATCAAAGCTGCATGGTTTGGGAAAATCAGAACACTGGAAGACATTTTTCTGAGTGTGGAGACAGAAAATCAAAGAGAAGATGCGTATCTCAAGGTAGTAGAGATTATTCAGGGTTTAAACGGTCTATGTATTGCATATGAATCTATATTAATTACAAATGAGAAGTTGATGGTTGATTTGGAGAAGTTGAAACAATCACATGAAATGAAGTTTGCTAATATAACTGATTTTAGTGTAGAGGAAACTAGAAAATGGTTAATTACTTTTGTTTGTTTCAAGGAAGAGTACTTAGCCTCAGTTTTGGAATTACAAAAAGAAGAAAAAGAAATTGAGGAGTATATATTCAATAAATGTGCTAATTGGGATGTTACCATTGCTCCGGTGAAATAATTCATCTAAAATAAAGTGAAGGAATTCGTTGCAAGAAGCCTGATTGCGAGAGATAGTTGAAGGGTGAAGATTATCAGAGTCTGCTTTTGCATATTGTAATTGTTTTAATACATTGGAACATTTGTTTTTCCCATCAAATAATTTTAATATTTTAATATTATGTGTGTGATATGATGGAATAGTCTAATTCTTGAAAGAAATTCCTTGTTACCTATTGCAGATGAATTTTGGATATTACAATTGACCGGATTGCAATTGTAGCAATCATTGAGACAAATGCATTTAGCTTTGTGATTCAAGTATTAACATTTTCAAAAATGTTATATGCAAGAGAGGCTATTTATTGAACCATGGATTTGTAATTATAATTTATTTGAATTATGATTATTGTTTTCCCTATATCTTAATATGTTTACTAATTTTGTAAACAATTATGAGATAATGTTTGACATGGGATGTTGTATGGACGTAGGTTCTCAAGCGTTATACAGAAAACAATAATTGAATAGTTGTTTTCTAGCATTTTCTTTGTGATTTTACATATTCCCTAATGTTCTATAATGAATAATAATTAAAATGTGTTTTTGTTTACTCTGTTCTAATACTGAAACTTTTTACTAGTTATTTCAACAATTCTTAGATAATGTTTTACATGTGAAGTTGTATCTATTGCATTTGTTGTGACTATCATTTGAATCTGAATACAATTACACTTGTTGTAACTATGTTGATAATTACTGAAGGTTGTTCAGCTAGAAAGTGTGACTATTATGTTGTAGTTTTCTTTATTTATGAATGCTTGTACAAAAGCAAAAATGACATACATGAGTGTTTCACTGTACAAAGTTTTCATTCTCCCAAAATTAGGATAAGAATCTTCATTATGCAGGGGAAGATTCTTGGAGTGATATCAATGCACAACAACATATGATGATAATAATAAATAATAATAATTATACACTAAAGTATGGGACATGTTTTTTCAAAGAATTGTGAAAAAACTCCATATTTTGTTTTGCAATGGTCAATTGTAAACTAGTTTTTGTAAGTAATTTTCTTATAGACATATACAATTTGTTTACTTAAAGAAAATAAGTATTTAAGTAAGTTCCACTTAAGATAGAAACTTGTTTTATTGTGGGAATATTTTTCTTCTGCCAAATCCATATGAAAGCTCATATTGTGATTCATAAAAGTTACAATGGTCAATTGTAAATGAACATTTGTAAAGCATTACTAAATACAGAACTAGCTGTGTGGAAGTGGTTGTGCATGTGTGGAGGCTATGCAAGGAAAAAATTCATTTGCGGAATTAAATATTTATATAAATTGTGCTATATATAGAAACTTGTTTCACTATAAGCTTTATTAATTAGCTGACATTATTTAATAATAAA
>APFE030101795.1:232715-318816 GCA_000404065.3 Pinus taeda
AATTTGATGATGTAACCTAATTTGATTTTATTATTTCCACTATTATTTTATAATATTCCTTAGGAGTCCCATTTTAGACCTCAAAATTTTTCTAATGTGTGGTTTCGACATTTTCGTGCATGGTATAATGACAATAATGATTTGATACCCTTTTGGAGAAATGGACGGATCGACACGTAATTGGGAATGTAAATGCTATTACCTCTAAACTGACATTGTTATAGTAGTGGATGTCATTGCTAACAACAAATATGCTAGTTGTCATTATTAGAAAATATTCACATTTATTTCTTTTCGTACATGGAGTAACTGGCTTCCAAATTTTGAGATTTGTTTTTAAAACATTGTTGTTATTTCTCATAAACGTCTAGTTTGTTGTTTTTAAATTGCAATTTATTTCATAAAATACATTTCACAGGCAAAATAATCATGTATCAAAAATGAAAAAAGGAAGAAAATTTAGTACTCTAAGCAATTAGTCCAATATTGAAATGCAATTTGACAATGACAATCTTATTTTCAAAAAAATTGTGCCTGGTTTTCTAAAAATCGTGTCAGAATTTCCACTATTTTCTAGCCAGAATCATGGTGCATTTAACTTATGCAAATTATTTATGTTATTTTTCGTGATTGGAGATTTTTCTATACTGAGTTTCAGTGTCCTATATAAGGTATTTCACAAGAAAAATCGTAACAAGTGGTAGCTATTTAACATATCATTGATCTACACCTATAGCACATTGAAAGTGTTGTTGGTTGATAATTTTTTTTGAAAGTTCACTGCAGAAATGGATTTGAGAGGAAGGAAGGAAGCTTTTTGCATTGATATTACTAACTCACTTGTGCGTATCAATCAAAACTTTCAGTGGTCGACTTTGTATTGGCAATAAGTGAATCTATCTATGTAGGAGAAGAACAATAATAAGATTTGGTTTTCCAGATTAGTGAATGTTGCATGTGTTCCAGAGGTATTTGATTTCAGAGAAATTGTTTATTATGCTCATATACATTTGATTTAGCAACAAAAACAATTAGGCTATCAACTAAAGATATTGATATTTCTTTGAGTTCGGAGACACTGAGGTGGATATTGAAGCTATCGATTCTGAATATGCGATTAGATTTTTCAAACACAAATATTTTTTCAGAATCACAGTTAGGTGGCTTGAAAATATTATAGGAGTTCATTTTGCCAATGTTTGAGGTTCCTTCTGATATTTCCTATCTAGAGATCACTTTGTTTAAAGAATTGATAAGAGAGTTTTGTTGGATGTATGCATGTTTAATGGGTCAAGAAACTATGAACACTATGCCAAGTTCCATTCTCTATGTGTTTTATTACTCATATAAAAAGAAGTGCGTATTCAACTGGGTTGATCTTATTTCAAATGAACTATGTTTTCAATTAGTACATTTGTACAATAGAAATAGGTTATTCTTGATGGTGTATAAGATAACAATTCTCATCTCGAGTCATACTTTTGATGAGTTACCACATAACTCTAATTCCAATATTGACAGAGAACATATGTAGTTCCTTTATCCCATATCGTGGAAGCAAGAAGTTGTTTCAATTTTTTTGTCTAATTCAAGATATTTTTGAAAGCAATTTATTTTCATGATAACTGGACGAGAGCCCCATCGAATATCTGGCAAAGCACAATTTTTCCTTTGGGGGAAAGGGATACATGAAGAATGAAGAAATAAATAATAATTCGAGTTTATGGGTTTCAAGGTAAACCACTATTTCTTCCAAGAATTGTTATGGACAATGATTTTGTTGCCAAAGTCTACAGATAATACTATAGTTGGTAGGTTAAATTTGAAAAAAAAATAAAAAAAAATCCATTTATTGTTGGCTGAGTAACCGTGAAGAATGGAAGTCAGCTTGCAGAGTTTTCCAATTATTTGCATTGTTTTAATTTAAAAGAAGTTGAAGGCTCACAAGACACTGATCTAGAAGGTATATTTGTGTGACATCTAGGTGCCATCAAATGCGAGAGCTTGCTGAAATAAGTTGAAAATGAAACCAAAAAGAGTCATAGTGATGCAAGCAATAATGAAGAAGATGAAATGGCTATTAGTGTAATTTCTGAAGAAGAAAATGTTAATAGTGAAACAAGACATAAATAAATAAGCGGAAAAACTGCACAATATTTTGTTTGCATATTTGAAACTACTTTCGCTTCATATTCAAGTGAAAAAAATGAAAAGATACTGAAGTTCCATAGCTAATTCATTGTCAGCTATCAATAGTCGCAAATGACAAGGAGTCTCAATTGGAAAAATGCAAAAGTCCCCTGCAAACAAGAAGTAGTCAAGAAGCTAACAATGAGGAGATTGAAACTCCACTACCTGATTGGGTTAGTAGTGCTTTGAATGAAAATCATAAAATAACATAGAAAATTACCAAAGAAATTTCTATTTTTGATGATCATTTTGTCACTTTTCAAGATGAAAACTATAGTAGGCAAAGTAAAATATTGAAAATTGAAAAGGTAAGGATGCATGGTAAGACACTTATTGATATAAAAAAAACAAATCTTTACATGTCTAGAATTACAACCACAAATGTTTTGACATTGCACGAGGCTATTGGGAATGCGCTTGCAGTGTCTATTAAGCAACGAAACACAAAGAACCTAGTACTGAAAACAACAATAGAGATGCTAGAAAATGCTTTAAATTCAAGTTATTTTTTATTGACTCCAATCACACTACAGACTCAACAATATGCAATTCCCACTTCTAGCACATCTTATGGATCTATTGGAGCTTTACAACTAATTAATGCAGTAAAATGTCATATAGTCAGTAATATGTGCCAAAGATTAGAAATCATTGAACATGCATGTCACGCATTTTCTCTTCTGCTACACTTAGCACAGGAAATCAACTCATTTGTCTATTTTCTTAGAAGTAATGTTACCGAAGACAAGAATTTCATTAACAATGACTTATTTTCTTTTAGTCAAAGGCTTGAATTGTTGTCTGATTTGGACAAGAAAAATAGATAATTACCAAATGCTAATTGAGTGAGACAAATCAAAGATGGATGGTCCATAAGACCCAGTATATTAGAAAACATTAATTTTGAATGTAAGAGCATAGACAATAGGATAAGTGATGCTTTTCTAAAGGTGATGAAAATTTCTTGAGATCTAGATGGCCCATGCACTATATGAAATTCTGAATTGATTACAAAATATACATGAACATTTGAATTGGACAAGAGAAAATAGTCAATGGAAGAAAAGTTTAATGCTATAACTCATTTTAGTCCAAAAGAAATTGACAAATGACTAATTGGCTTTGTCAGTATTAATGACGGGAAATTTGTGTTAACTGCTTAGTTACATGAGGAGGTGATGGATATCAAAAAGAAATTATTCGATCAACATGCGAGGCTAGAGATTACAATGGGACCAATGAAAGAATTCATTAAGGCTAAGTTGAAGACTTTGGTTCAAGAGGTCATGCATTCAAAAGGAAGTTGATAGTCAAACAATTAGCTTATAAGCTTTCACAAATTGTAATAATCGTTAAATCTTTACATATTTATCTTCTTTTTACTAGTGCTCAATCATCGTGATTTTTTAATTTCACTAATGTCACATAGTCTACTTGTTCAATGTAGTTCCTTGTTTTCTTTTGCAATTCTCTTTTTTCATATTATGGTTCACACATTTACTTTTGGAAGATGCAGAAGTAGGTAATTAAAGAGAGATGCCAACATAACATATTGAATGAGCCATTGAACTAACCATTGAGAAATTTCATTACTGATACAAGTGATTTGCACTGAGAATCAGAGTTCTTAATTCTTAGTATATAGTCTTCTATGCATTTGTATTCGGTTTATTTATTTCAATTATAGCTATGATGATTGAAATTTGAAACTTTATGTTGTTCTTGTAGTTGTAATTGTATTGCTTAATGTTACAGAATAATTCTTTGAGGATTTTTATTATGCCATTGATACATATATGTCAATAACATGAAACATGAGAAGAGTTCCTTTTGCTATGAAACATAAATAATGTCCACTGTCATCATTTTTTTAAATTTGTCTGGAGCACTGTACTCTGGGAAGGGATTTTCTTATATCTTCTTCATATCTTTCTATTTTACATAATGGAAGTTTGTCGATGTATTTCGAAATGAAAACGACATATCAATTTTATGCATTTCCAATTTCTATTGGCCTTATGTTGCACTATGTAACCTTTAACAAATTAATTAGGGGTAGAGCTTTCTGCAAACACTTTTCCTTGTATGGGAAGGTTTCATTGTGTGAAGTACAAGGATCCAGATGATCAAATCTTGAAATCTTCCTTCACATAATGGACTTAATATGAAAATCCGCACATATGTCTATTTACACAAAATAACTATAAACAAGACTTTGACTGTCAAAGAGAACAAACTTCAATCAGTTAATTAGAAAAGTTTTTTTGTGAAAATGAAATTGATTTTGTTGAAGTGCAGAAACCACAATCAGTGTACAAAAGGTCTTCACTCACATTTGTGCTTATGTGGAGATAAGAAAATCCATGGGAAAACTTCGTACAATAAAACTTTGGACTGTAAAACCCGCATTAAAATTGTACTGATTAGATTATTAGAAAATAAATATGAACATTAGACTATTAATAAGAATGAACATTAGACATGTTGCAGTTTCAAATTTGAATAGACCTTCCCTTTATGTCGATTAACTCAATTAGTAACAATTTATAGATCAATATTAATATTTAAATTCTTTCAAAATCATAACGAAAATTTCAAAGCTTTACATTTTGTATTAGTTCTGAGAATACATTATTGGCTTGATGGGCCGTGACCCAGGTTCATCATTAGGCAGCTAAGCAAATCCCTATACTATTGGCCCTTTTGGTGTTAGTCCACGGAGCGTGGACCGAAGTCTCACTCGAAGCAGTATGGGGGGATGTAGGAACCAAGTTTCCGCACCCTGAGATAGTTGTGATGTCAGTTTTCTACCTTAATCCCTTCCTTCGCGTAGATCGATAATACTTTAGGGCTTATCGATGTATTTTCTCTCCCGTCTTTCATAACCTCCTCGAAGATATCCAACTATCCTTTGTGCAACCTTAAACAATGATTTAGGCACTTATGCACCTTTGTAACTATGTTACTGTCTCGTTTTCCTAATTATCTTAGAGGTCAGCCAACTTTATCATGAAATTAATATTACCCTCACGTAAATATGTATTATTACTTGCATTCAAATAACAGATAAAATAGATACATTCGTGCATCAATTTAACATTATAATGTAAACCAAGAACTTAGCATATCATACTCGGGTGCAATAAGCAGGGTAAAAAAACACCGTAATTCTAGAATACTTCTCTTTATTTATGATTCAAGTTTCCAGTACAGATTCTATCCACCCTGCGCACACAGCTGGAGGGGTCCACACACTCAGCTGTGGACTTCAACCCTAGGCCTCTATGCATTGAGTTGTAGAGCCTCTTCCTATGTTAAGACTCTCGCTATTATCTCACCTAAACTTACCAATGGCTCATGACTTCTAACTTACTTCCTGCATTGTCTTCTTATATCTTCCAAGATTTCCCCCTTTTTATACAATCCCATGGTTCGCGGACCATGGGTAGATCTCCAAAACTGACACAAATTATCTAAACTAAGGGAGGAAAACCATTTTAACTTTAGACATCTTCGTGCTCTACAACCACAAAATGCAGAGTCTTTACATTTATTTACACAAAATTCGGGCCTTTTGCCACAAAACTTGGGTGTTTAAACCAAAAATTGACCACCAGGGGACCCGTTCCCAATAAGCCCCCAACACAAACATGGTGACTCACCCTCTAGTCACTCATCTGGTGTGGAGATCTTTCCACAAAGACCTCCCAGCTCAACCTAAACAACTACTACTTCAGTGGTGCACTACGTTGCCGCCTGCTTTAACTCCTCAACCAATTGTTTTATTACTAGCCTTGCGCTATCAACCTATAGCTTCTGCTGAGTCTCTTGCAGACTGGACAACTTTCCTTCAATGATGGTTGTGATCTCATAGGCCTCATCTAACTAAGGCTTCAAGTGAGCCTTCAACATGACTTCCTTGTGCTCCATTGTGTCTACCTATTCCTTCAGTGCCTTGGCCTCCTACAGCTTCGAGAGCTTTTGCATGATGACAATAGTTCACATTGTTGCCTTAACCTCGTTGTAGTGGTACTATAGTTACCGCACTACTATGTCTAGCCTCTGTACATTGGTGTCCTCTTGTAGGCTTGTGAGGACCTCGAGCAACTGCTCAAAAAATGTCTTGTAGTCTATCACTGCACTTGCTACCATTGCTACCGCATATGCCAAAGCAGTCATGCGTTGCTACCTGACTTCTGGCAGAGTCAAAGGCTGGGCCTTCAACTGCAACTCCATGATCTCTAGATTTAGCTCTAGCTGAACCTTGGCCATCTCTATGCATGCATTGCACGCTGTCGTAATGAGTTTTCAAACCCACACATTAACTGGCTCAACCTCATGGATGTCCATCTCTGAGACAGTTTGACATGCTTCATCCACAACCTTAGTGAGGTGCTAATTCTTATCTGTGAGGTCGGTCAAAAGGTTGATGGCAGAGTCACGTTATACATCCATTTGTAATTTATAGGCAATTTCAAATTCAAATCTGACTGTTCCCCCAAAAATCGCTTTATTAATGCTAGATTAGCGATAGATTTTCAGAGATCTGGTCCATAAAGTTTGAGTTAAATTCCACCCTGCCAATCCATTTGGCTATTTTTTCATCATCAAATCATGAACAATGACTTTAACTGTCACTTTCCGGCTACTCTACATGGTTTCTTCCTTGTTAGCGCAACCCCTTGCACACTTCCGTGGGCATTGTGACATATCTTCGTTCCACACAGTTCCCGGATTGCGTAGCTGTCCAGCCCGGTTAGTGTAGTTTATAGTCCCGTGCTTCCTTTTAGCTGACTGGAGTGTTAAGATTGTGATTCTCTCTTATAGTCATGTAGCTGGACCATCGATGTATGGATTCAATTGGCTACCATTCACCTTCCCTAGGAAGGGCTCTCCATTCAATTTGACCAACTGAACTGCTCCACCATCGATAATCTCCTTGATGACATATGGTCCTAGAGAATGCATCTGAAATTTCCCTTTAAATTTATCAATTTTACTATCATATAACAAGACCATATCATTTACCTTGAAGGTGTGTAATTTGATGTACCAATCGTGCCATGCCTTTTCATGCTCCTTTTGAACTTATTGATGAAAGACAGCTAGAAATCGGTCCTCCTCAAGCTCTACTAGTTGTGCGATCCTTTCTTCCAGGGCTCTGTAGTCTACCATTCCTATGAGTGCCATAATGCATAGACTAGGTACAATGTATTCCATTGGCATCATAGCTTCTACACCATACATGAGTCTGAAATGTGTTTACCCAATCAATTTCTTGAAAGTAGTTCTGTAGGCCCATAGTACTACTGGTACGTGCACATCCCAGTCATTTCTCTAAGCATTGTACACCTTCATCAATGTGTTTTCCAGTATCTTATTGAATGCTTCCACCATCTCATTGGCCTACGGGTGATAAGGCGTACTATTCTAATGATACACCTGAAATTCTTCTGTCAACACGCTGATTGTTTCGTTAAGAAAGTGCATACCGTGATCGCTCATCAAGATCTTTGGATAGCCAAATCTTGTCAATATGTATTCAAAAATAAACTTTGTTGTTGTCGTGCCTATACAGTCCTTCACAGGCTATGCCTCTACCCACTTGGTCAATTACTTAGTCGCGGTGATGATGTAACGCGCACATGTCTTCTTTCCTGGAGGCTGAATTGGACCCACAAAGTCAATCGCCCATTTCTCGAATGGTTGTAACATAACTTGTGGCATCAAAGGTAATTTATTCCTTTGCAATGGTTTTCTAGTCCTTTGACATGCATCTCATGCCCGACAATATGCTTTTGCATCGTTATGCAAGGTTGGCCACCACAACCCAACACACAGAACCTTCTGTGTTTTTGCTTTCCCTACATAATGTCCTACTGCAACTCCTCCATGAGCTTCTGTGAGAACGTACTTCATTCAAAGTCAGGTACATAACATCGCAATATTTTATCTGAGCCCATTTTGTACAAGTGCCCTGCAATGATGGAGAAGTCTGCAACGTGCACTACTAACTCCTTCTTCTACTGGCTTGTATACCCTTCTGGAGTAGTTCCCATCATTAGGAAATGTATGATATCCTCAAAGTGACTATCCATGATGTGCACTACAAAGAGCTACCCATCAGGCAGCCCCTCCTCCAAGTTAGTAGGTTCCTCTCTCGTTTCAATGCACGACAGATGATCAGGTCCCACATTCAGTTGTCTTGGCTTCACAATAACTTCAAAGTCATACTCCTGGAACAACAACAACCATCTACAGATATTCCCCCCAACATAGGCTTATTGACCAGGTATTTCAACGTAGAATGGTCTGTATACATCTTAAAGTGTCCACCCAACAAATAGTGCCTGAACTTTTGGAGCGTGTACACCATGGCTAGTCCTTCGCACTCTCTAGTGGAATATTTCTTCTCACCCTTGGAAAACTTCTTGCTTGTGAATGCAATAGGATGGTCCGATTCTCCCTCGCTAGCCTGTGTCAGCATGACCTCCAACACAATACATGAGGTGTCCACATGCACATGAAATTCATTCTTCTAGTCTGTGAAGACTAGGATTGGTGCAGTGACCATTTTCTCTTTTAGCACATCTAAGCTCTTTTGGCATTCATCACTCCAATAGAACGTAGCATCCTTTTTCAACAATTTCTCCATGGGTGCGGTGATCTAGCATAGCTCTTGATGAACTTCCTATAGTATCTGGTATGCCCTAGAGTTGTGCGCAGGTATTTCACATTCCTTGGCGCCTCCAAGTTGATTATCACCGTGATCTTCGTGGGGTCTACCATCAATGCTTGTTTGAATACCATGTGACCCAGCAGGATCCCAAAAGGGACACAAAACAGACAATTCTTTAGATTGAGCACGATATGGTATCTCCAACATGTATCTAACATCAAGTGCAGACTTTCCACATGGCACTTGACCAATCCAAACACTGTCCAATCGTCAAAGTATACCTCCAGAAACTTATGAATGAAGTCTTTGAATGTCACAATGACTACGCGCGGAAAGATTGTTGATGCATTCTTCAGCCCAAAAGGCATTATGGTGTACTGAAAACATCCCCATTCAGTCATGAAGGTCATCTTGCTTCTATCCTCAGGCACGATTTTGATCTAATGGTACCCAGAGAACCCATCAATGAAAGAGTATGCTTCTTGATCGCCTACATTGTCCAGGACCTCGTTAGTGAACGGGGTTGGGAAAGGATCATGCATGTAAGCGTCGTTCAACTTCTAGAGATCCACACTTATCCTTATTTATTCTTTCTGCTTCTTTTCCTGAACCACTATCCGGCCAGTTAGATTCTTCCACTGGTTCAATAATTCCTACTGCGAGCATCTTATCTAACTTAGTTTGAACCCTTTCCTTATGCTTAGGATTAAGGCGGTAAGGTCTTGGTTTTATAGGTTTCGCATCTAGTTTTAGGGTGATTTTCATGACACCTAGGTCTCCTATTATCCCTTTTAAATAAGAAAACTTCGTGGGGAACAAATCCTAATATTCATGGAGGAGCTCAACAACCTTGTCTACTGTCGCATCATCCCAATAGTCCCCAATATTTGCAAATTTTGGCTCCAACTCTATGCCAATGTTGACTTGCCTAGTTTTCAGCAACGCGGTTATGTCTGGATCCTCTATCTGTGAACCTTCAACCTCATGGTGACCTTCTGTTTCTGGAATATTAATCTTCTTGGGATCCTCGTATTCTTCTTCAACGGTCACGTTATAGCATTCCAACACATGAATCAGCTGGGTAGTCCAATTAGGTTGGACTAGATCCAAAGGATCTTGCGGTATCCTAAAGATCGTTGCTTTAACCTCTTGTAGAACCACGTCAATACAGTCAAACCCATCCTCAAAGAAGAACGTAATTATGAATCTCTGGTGCAAGATATCCCACTTGTGAGTACCATGGCAGAGCTCTGTTTCCAAGTACCAATTCATTGGTATGATGTCTAGAGTATGACAAAATAGATGCACCCATTCAAGCTTGCGCTTCACTCCATAAGCCTTAGTCCATTTGGCTAGGTGATCATGTAGATCATCCCTTCCATCATACTTATCTGTCATCCGCACTTTTCGCTACCCAAAACGTATTCTCATCATCCTCCTATAGTCGCGCCAATCACCAAAATTATCCTTGTGCTTACCCCACCATCTTGCGGGTATAGCGCACATCACCCAGTCCAAGGCGTGGAAGTGATTTTTCTATGACACTTCTCTCTCAAATGCATCCAAAAAGAGATAACATTAGTTAACCCATCATAGTGAGGCAGATCCCTGACTTCAGATGACATGCAATGTGATGACTTGGTCATCATATTACAACACAACATAGATACTTCATGCAACCGATTATGCCAGTGCTCTAATTCTTCATCTAAATCTAATGTGTAGGAGCCCTCGCGGTCCCATGCAATACGTCTATCAACTGTCAGATTTATCCAATCCTGGTCTCGTGCCGTTATCTTGTAAATCTGGTCTAGATCATCATCACTTTCATAATCTCTAACTGGTTTTGTATAGCACGGTCCTTCCGTGGGATCCAACGGCACCACCACGCAGAGTGAATTCTTTTAAAATATCATCTTTCACTTCTTCAAGTTGATTAACCCATTCATGTTAGTGGCCCAATCAATTCTAAGGAGCACAGAGTAGGGATTGCTATCATCCACAATCTCTATTACTTCAAAATCTACTAGTGCGCTCGCACACTCGATGTCAGCTGTTACCCCTTGAAACCACCCCATTGGGATAACTTTCTATTGATTTACCATTCTTAACTAGATTAGAGACCACTGGAGTGCAGGTCTCCCCATTCTTTCCCAAGTTTGTTTTGGCAAAACAATCGCGTTGGACCCTAGATAGAGGATAACTTGGTCCATTTCGTATTCCCTTATCTGTGCGGTGAGTCTCATCTCACGTTTGGTCCTTGCCTTGTGCTTTCCAAGATTCCTAACCACGCGCAGTTCAATAGTAGCACCATCCTTACCAGCGCAATGATTGATCAATTCCTACAGGCCCTTCACAACCTTACTATCACAGAGTAGTTTCATGTAGGTCTCCAAGAATGTGGTAATCATGGATGGGTACATTTCTTCAACTGGTTTCTCTTGACTTCCTGAGGTAGAGGCCTCAAGGAAGATTTTATTTGCTTCCATAAATTTTTCTTTTGTGTGCTCCAGATCAAACCCAGTCTCTTTTTCTGGTGCTTTATGGACCCATTTGCCTTCTGCAGGCTGCTTGCCTTTATCCTCCCCCATCATAGTTCTGCTTCATAGCATAATGTTTACCTTAGGGTCTTCCTCATGAGGGTTATCCCTCATCATCTGGAGGTTCTACGTTGGTAGCAAAGGTTGTGCCCCCTTTTCGTGAATCGTAGACAATAATATTGGGCAATACTTAGTCGCATGGTCAAACTGAGTACAGTAGTGGCATGACAATTGTGTCGAATTCAGAAAGTCCCTTCCGTAATGTCCTGGGCCTCCACAATTGTAATAAGCTAGCTATCCTCAACCTCTACTAGGCCCTCCTCCACTTGGGCATCCACAATTGTAATAAGCTAGCTATCCTCAACCTCTACTAGGCCCTCCTCCACTTTGGCCTCAGTCGCGCCCCTGATACTCACCTCATGTTCCCCCAATGCCTTGGTTTGGAGGTTGTGTTTCTGCTCGCACCCGCTATGCAGGTGTTCTGTCCATAATCGATTAATAACTTTGATAATTGTGCTCTTCATGACCTACTAATTGATAGAAGTTACAGAAGAGCTATTGTGGCATCTGTATGAATTTCTGTAGCAAATGGAAATTGTCAGTCACATGTTTCCCAGCTACCTGGCAAATAGCGCATCATAGCACGGGCCCTGCACTTGGCCCTACTGCTACCTTTGGTCGTAGAGGAATTGGTCCCACTGTTGAAACATATTTTTCAAAGACCAAATAGTGATCTTTGTCATGCCCCTGAGCTTTAAATTTTAGGCACCAAACTTCTTCGCACGCCTCTAGCCAAGTGGTTTTTTCCTTCTTCAGGCTTCACATTTCTAGGCAAAGGTTCTGCAACTGTGCATGAATCTACCGAATCCCAAGATTACCATCTTGCATCAGTGTCTCATGTAGTCTCATTACAATTTCCAGTGCTTTCGCTTGGGTCCCAATCTTCTGTTGTGATAGCGCAACCCTTAGGTGGGGCAAGAGCGAGGCCATGGACCATTCATGGTGCTACCCATTAGTTAGGTTCATGTTGACTTCATGGATCGTACACTTCAATCTTTGATCCAAATCCTAGGGTGTCTCCCCTAGCTTCATCATGATCTCCTTGAATCCCATAATTGATTGCGCTTGATACTTAAGTCTACTGAATTCTCTATTCAGCATAGCCTGGATATCTACCAACGCGGAAGTTGGGTTATTAGTACTGCACTTAATGTACCACGCTAGTGTGTGGTCCTGCAAAGCACTAACCAACATGGATTTATTCATTTGGTCATTCGTGATACCCTCAGCTTCCCATAGAGCCTTCACGACGAACAAAAACTGGTCTAGATCTTCATTCCCTATGCCCTTGAACATAGGTAGTTTTAAAGAGTTCACCATATTGAACAATGGTGGAGGTGGTGGTGGTGTGGGTGATGGGGTGAGCGGTGGAGGCAAGGATGGAGGCGGTGTAGATGGATGGGATGAGGGTGGAGGTGGTGTAGGTATTCACGGGAACCCTTGTCTTATCAACTGACTAGCACTCAGGGGAGAAGTTTGCAGTGCTCCTTTGTCCTCACTCAAAGGAGGCCCGATTAGTGGGCTATACTAAGGACCTTTTCTTCCTCCACCCTTGAGAGACTTTCCACTTTGCATAGCTCCAAACATCAAGGTAATTGCATGACCCACTTTTCACACAAGAGAATCTTAATCCAAGTATTTAATGACTTCAAATACTTACCTCGCAGCCCCTTAAAGAAGCAGCGCTCTGATTCATTGTAACTGACAAAAGTATCGACCACGAACTCTATCAAAAATCGTCCTATGATGTGGTCGAGCCAATGGTCAACAATGCACACAATCTTATCTTCAGAAGCTTCCAACCTCCTTATTAACTCCAGTGTCCAAACAATTGGATTGTCAACCTTCCACCTTCCTTGGCCGTCTACCAACTTCGCGATCCACTCGTATAAATAAAACAGGAAGAAATAGAAGAATATTTCGTGTATTTGTGTGTACATGTATCTGTCCAACCACTATTCTTTCATTAATCATAGATTCTTGTTTTCTTGTGCTACGAATTCGTGGATCTTTCTATGCAACCATTTTTTGATCTCTTTCTTAGTTGGATTCCAGTGATATGAAATCACACATCTCATTATGCAGATCCTGGTCTCAGCAACAGAACCATTTGTTGGCTTGATGGGCCCTGACCCAGGTTCAGCATTAGGCAGCCAAGAAAATCCCTATAGTACAGGGCCTTTTGGCATCAGTGTGTGAAGTGCGGACCGAAGTCTCACTCGAAGCAGTATGGGGGGATGCAGAAACCAATTTTCTTCACCCTGAGATGGTTGTGATGTTGGTTTTCTACCTTACTCCCTACCTTCGCGTAGATCGATAAGCCTTTAGGGCTTATTGATGTATTTCCTCTTCTATCTTTCAGAACCTCCTCAAAGGTATCCAACTATCCTTCACACAACCTTAAACAATGATTCAAGAACTTACACACCTCTGTAACTATGTTATTGTCTTGTTTCCCTAATTATCTTAGAGGTCAGCCAACTTTATCATGCAATTAAGATTACTCTCATGTAAACATGTATTATTACTTGCATTCAAATAACTGATAAAAAAGAATACATTCATGCATCAATTTAACATTATAATGTAAACCCAAAACTTAACATATCATACTCCAGTGCAATAATAAGTGGCAAAAAACACAGTAATTCCATAATACTTCTCTTTATTTATGATTCAAGTTCCTAGCATAGACTCTATCCGCCTTGCTCACACAACTATAGGGGTCTGCACACTCAACTACGGACTTCCACCCTAGGCCTCTACACACTTAGCTAAAGAGCCTCTTCCTACGCTAAGCCTCTCGCTCTTAGCTCACCCAAACTTACCAATGACTCATGAATTCTAACTTACTTCCTATACTATCTCCTTAGATCTTCTAAGACTTCCCTTTTTATGCAATCCCATGCTCCACAGACCATGGGTAGATCTCCAAAACCGACACAACTTATCTAGACTAACGGTGGAAAACCCTTTTAACTTTAGACATATTCGTGCTCTACAACCACAAAATACAGAGACTTTACATTTCTTTACACAAAATTCAGGCCTTCTGCCCCAAAAATTGGGTGTTTAACCCCAAAATTGACCCCCCAGGGGACCCACTCCCAAAATACATGTTAATATTAATATTTAAATGCTTTGAAAATCATGATTTAATATTTAATATTTTAGTGCACTGAAATAATTCAAAGCCAGATAACATTGTGAAGTGATAACCATTTTTTCGTATATATTGAATTAGGTTGCCAATGAAACTTCGTTGACAATGTGAATGTAGTTTCTTAGTTCAGAATTAAAAGATACAAGTTAAGTGCCTTTATTGTAATTATCATGTTTGCTGAAGAGGAAAAATAAATTTAGAGAGCATTGCTTGTGCGAACATAGAATGTGTGGAGCATGTGACAAGGATGGATGTATGGAAGTAGAAATGTAGTAATACATGCTTATTAAGAAATAAATAAAACAAGTGTGTAGTTATGATAGATCTATTAATTCAATTAATAACAATTTCAAATGTCAAATATTGATTGAAGGGTGTTATTGAGTGCAAAAGTAACTGTATTGTGTGGAGATAGTTTTACAAATTCCTAGATCATATATCATATATCTTATGAATGTTTATGGAGAACTTAGTATGTGTGGGAGAACAGGGAATATTATTATATTTCATTGTGCATACCTTTTTCTATAGATATTTTATTTTAAATCTATGGATCTTTGCGGAAGACTGGGAATGTACAGGAGAACATAATGATTAACATTGTTAATTTCCATTATGTGGGATAGTGCATAGGATATTGTTAAACTATTAATGTTAATCTGTGAGATTTTTTCACAAAATGGATTTGTTGTGAAACACAGACAACATGTTATTGCTCAGAGCATTAGTGTTAAAAATTAATGTTTACAGAGGATGCATCATGTGTGGGAGATTTCATTGTGTGTAGATTTTACTGTGTTGCATGGAGATTTTATGTTTTATTGTGTGGAGCTTTGACTGCGCTGAAGATGGGGTACATTTGTCGATTTATCGAATAAACCTCCACTTAATATTTTGTTATTCACAGATACTTTTGTAAATTATTAGATCATATATCATATATTGTATGAATGCTTAGAGAGGACAGGGTATGTGTGGGAGAATGGGGAATATTATTATGTTTCATTGTGCAGCGCTTTTACTGTTTAGAGTGTGAATTGAAGAAACATGTCTAGAAATAGCATGTGCGAAAGAAGCGTTGCAAATGACATTGTGCAGAGTAAGGATAAACACATTATTTATAACTAAAACATTACTAATAATATCATTAAAATATTTGTTTTCATAGTTCTCGAAGATTGAAATATTTAAATACTTAGGAACTTGAATTCAACTCGATATTGCTAAGCTCACTTTCAATTAGTGGTCTCTATACAACATAGTCATTGACATTCACATTTCCATTTGTGGAAGTTCATTGTGTGCAACTTGTTATGTCAACCTCTGCACATCAATCTTCCATACAATGATTCAATTTTTATAATGTTCCAGATATCTCATTCTGCTCTCTTATATAATTACAAGGAAGAGCATAAATGGATGTATAGTCCTAATGCGTGTACTAATTAACCATTAATACATATTAACTATATTAATTATATTAACTATAATCATTAACTATATTCTTGTGTTATAATATTAATAAAGTATGCATTTGAAGAAAGCAATGGATTGAATAAATTGATAAGCATAATCGAGGCTATTGTAAAACAATCTCAATACTTACAGTAAGAGCACTCACATTTTAGCCCCAAGGGTTAGCACAATTGGTCAAGTCGGGGCCTCACCAATGGGAGGTCACAGGGTCGAAACCCGAAATCTCTTGGGGTTAGGTCTAGTGTGACCGAGGGGTGGACCCCCTTCAGGTGGGGTCCACCCAGATTTCTCGAACCTGGAAGTAGCAGACTCACTGACCAGGGCCCGCGAACCAGTAGGAAAAAAAAAAAAAAAAAAGAGCACTCACATTTTAGCCTATCCAAATAAAAGGATAGGATGTATCATAACTAATCGTGTTGGTGGAGTCTAGCTCAAAGCGTCTATGGAGGAAGCGTGTCCAGAGATAGCATGTATGGAGGAAGCTGTGTAGATGTCATTGTGTGGAGCAAGCATGGGTTAAGACAAAAATGTGGATGAAATATGAACTCCACTTAATTAGCTATAAAGGTAGGGAGCTACACATTATTTATGAGTAAAGTATTAGCAAAAATCATATAAGCCCAATGTTTGCTTCGATGTTTTTTGCTGAAGCAAGAGTAGGACCTTCTTTAACATTAATAATGTACAAAATTTACAAAAAACCACATAGAAAAGTCGCGCAGGAGAGAGAATCCCCAAAGGAACCGAGAACGGGCCAAGGCAAAAGTCTCAGCCTCGAAAGAATAGCCTTTCAACACATCAAAGCTAAACAGGAATGAGCCAAAAATGAACTTAAGTACTGGATAGAATAGAGCAAAAGAAAAAAGGGCCCCACCGACCCTCCCAGCCATGGAGAGAACCATGCCCCAAAGAAACCAACCTACAAAGAAGGGCCCACACAAAACCCGCCGAAAAACAAACCTTGCTCTTGAATCAACAAAGATGATCCATCGGGCCCAATCCAACGACACCGGACAAAATCATAGAGGAAAGAAGCACGCCACTTAACTGGCGATGCCACCAACCTGCTTGACCTTTCACTGCCATTGATTTACATTAATGGATTTGATGGTCATGGGTCATTTCGCACCTACCAAGAAAGACATAAATTAGCATGCGATGGGGGTGGTATTCAATCTGGCCCCATCGCCACGTGCCGCCTCCTGAAAGGGATCGCTGCCAAAATGTAAAAACCACTTTTTGCCTGCGGGGTATGCAATCGCCAGTAAACCTCTCCTAAGCCAGTTTTTCCAACATTATTTGGAAAACTCCTAGGAAAGCGGCTGCCAAGAGTGCCTGTCGAGACTCCCGTCCATCCTGAGCTAATGAAGGAGGAAATCCACCAAAAAGCTAGATGGAAAGGAAGCAAGCCCAGTCGACAAACAGTCAATTACGAAGGTTGAGTCAACTTGATTCCTGGTCCAAGGCTCTACCACAGAACTCCAACCTATCATTTTATGCCTGTTCATGTAAAATCGCCTTTAACCTGCTCTAAGGAAACTCATGCCATGTTGAAGCCACTCTATTCTCTATGCTGATAACACCTTGGTTGGCTAGTAAGTCTTCCAGTTCGTTCGCCGACCTTTGAACATGCTTAAAGACAATAGTATGAAGGATTTGTAGGTGGTTTTGAATCCATTGAAAGCCCCGAATCAATATCCAATTTTTTGATACTTTTTTTGGCTTAGTTCCCTCGCTGATTTTCTTGACTGAATTGATAATAAGTTCAGAGTCAGCCTCCACTATCACATTTTGCCTGTTTTCCTGATTCAGGAAATCCAAACATTGCTCCATAGGCATCAATTCCACCAAGTTATTAGTAGCTTGTCCTAAATGACAGTGGAAGATGAAGAGGATACTACCATTTTCATCTCTTAACACCCCTTCATAACCAATGGTACTCGGGTTTCCTTTTGAAGCTCCATCTATGTTGTATTTTAGATAACCTTTTGGAGGAGGATGCCATAAATCATTTGCATTCTTCAGGGAGATTAGATTTCTATCCAGACCCTAACGAGATATGCCTTGCAAACCCAGGTCACAGAGAATTCCTAGGTCAGTAGCCGAAGAAGGGTTCTTAGGGAGATTTCGCACTATGGTGCTAACCATTTCCTTGAGCTGTTTTAAGATCATCTCAAAAATGCAATGGGATGTCCTCTTTTCATCTTTGAAGATTCGGTTGTTCCTCTCTTTCCAAACATTCCAAACAATGTAGCTCGGAAAGAGGGTCCAAGCAGTAGTGAGAACTTCATTGTCTAAAAAATCTCTCCTCTAGTTGGTCAGCGTGTTGTAGATATTATTTTTGTCTCTATCCGTCTGATGGAAAATAAAGGCAAAAGAATCCCACAAACTAGAGGAGAACATACAACTGTTGAGAAGGTGCTCCATAGTTTCCTCTTGAGCTTCACAGATCTGGCATCTAGAGGGTCCCAAAATACCCCTCTTCCTAATATTGTCCCAGGCCAAAATTTTCCTATGTTGAACTAGCCACATGAATAGTTTAATTTTCATCTAGCCCTGGTGTCTCCAAAATTTAAACCATGTTTTATCCGGAAACTGAGAGTTAAGGTCAAAGAGAATGAGCTTTGCTTCCCTTAGGTTAAAAACCCCTTCATTATTGTTGCCCCATCTCAGTTGATCGTGATCCTCAGATTTCAAAATCTTCCACTGATCTAACATTTCCTTAAGAGTTTCTGCTTTAGCCTTTAGGGTGATGTTGTCCCCAAAATCAAAATTCCTCCAGATTATCCATTTTTTTTTGTTATTAGTTTGCTCCCAAAAGTCTTTCACTTTAGAAAGTCTATTTCTATCTATGTTCTCCTTGAGATCCCTTAGGTCTTTGTTTAATAAAATAGGTTCTTGTTGCCATCTATCCTCCCAGAACAGGCTAAGGTTTCCTTCTCTGATTTCCCAAAAGTTGTTTCCTTGGACCAAACTCCAGTTATCCCAGGCCTTGTTCCAAATGTGTGAGCCCTTTTTGTGACCTAACATTCTTATTAGATCTTAGTTATGCCAAGTAATTGCATATTTTTCTTTCCAAATAGTTGCCCACTGCGCCTCTGGCTCTTTAACCCATCGCCACCATAATTTGGCTCCTAGAACCTTGCTGAGTATGTTAGGGTCATCCAAACCTAGCCCCCCAAAGCTCCTAGTTTTGGAGATCTTATCCCAAGCTACCAAGGCCCACTTCTTACGTTCCTTCCCCTTGCCCCAAAGGAAGTCTCTTTAAATGGATCTGAGCTGATGAAGGACACTTTGAGGAGTTGGGAGAACAGATAGCATAAAGACAGGGATGGATTGAAGGACAGCTTTGGTTAACACTAACCTACCAGCCAAATTTATAGATCTAAAAGTCCATTTCCTGACTTTGTCTTGTAATTTGTTAATTACAGGTTCCCATATGCTCTTGTGTAAGGGTTTGGTTGTAAGAGGAACTCCCAAATATTTCGAGGAGAGGATTTCCCTTTGGAAGCCCAGAATTCTGGCTATATTTCTTTGAATAGCAATGTGAGTATTAAAGAAGAAAATCTTAGATTTAGAGAGATTTACCTCCAAACCCGAAGCCATGGAAAAGTCTCTTAGGATTTTCTTATAGACAAGAGCTTCCTTGACCGTGGGGATTCCTTGCAGCATGGTATCATCCACAAATTATTGATGTGTTAAAGCGCGACCCTCTTCAGAAAGTTGGAGACCTTTGACTGAACCCACTACCTTGGCATGTCTGATCTTTTGTCCCAGCCCTTCCATCATGAGTATAAAAAGAAAGGGAGAGAGTGGATCTCCCTGCCTTAAGCCTCTTGAAGGATTGAAAGTCTTCAAGGGTGATCCATTAACTAGGATTGAAAAACTGGGTGAAGTAACTAGGGCCATAACCCATCTGATCCAGTTATGATCAAACCCAAAAGCAGTGAGAACTTTTCTGATGTATGTCTAGTATAGCTTATCATAGGCTTTGGTTATGTCCAGTTATATGATCATACCAGCTTTCTTATTGTTTGTCAACGAGTGAACCACCTCATGAGCTTGAATGATGTTGTCAAGGATTTGTCTGCCTTCCACATATCCTGATTGTTCTGCTGACACCAGGATAGGAAGAAGGGGTTTGATTCTATTGGCAACCACTTTGGAAATAATTTTGTAGATAGCATTGTACAAGGCAATGGGTCTGAACCTTTCAGGAGTTTGGGCTACTTCCTGTATAGGGATCAGGGTGATAAAGGTGGTGTTAAGCGCCTTTAGGATAGTTTTATCCCTTCTTGAGTCTTCCACTACGTTCATAATGTCATGTTTTACTATATTCCAGTAGGCTTTGAAGAAGTCTACATTGAACCCATATGGACCTGGTGCCTTTCCATTTTGCATCTCTTTAAGTACCTCACTAGCCTCCTCTTCTGACACTGGTCTGTTGAGGTTAAAATTGTCTTCTTTGGAAACCAACTTAGGTATATGTCTAGAAATATCCTTGATGGATTGATCTCTATTAGAGTAGGTTTCCTGAGCAATGCCCCAAAAGTGCTACACCAATATTGCTTTGATTTCTTCATGAGTGCTAAGCATATTACCTTTCTTGTCCTTAATAGAAGAAGTCTTGTTTTGAGCTCTGTTCGCCATAGTGGATCTATGGAAGAATCCAGTGTTACGATCTCCTTCCTTTAGCCATTGCACTTTGGATTTCTACCTCCAAAAAGTCTCCTCTTGTTTACATAATTTCTCCCAGTCTTGATGATATTTAGTTTCCATTTAATTTTTCTCCTTATCAAAACCCTCTATAATCAAGGTTTGGTTGAGTTTCTGCATTTTTCCTTCCACAATTTTTTTGCTTCAAAAATGTTGCCCTATTCCTTCTTATTCCACTCCTTGAGCCAGAGTTTAATGTTTTTGAGTCTTTTTTCAAGAAGGAACATTATTGTGCCTTGAATTTCCAAATCTTCTATCCACTAGATAGCTATGTTGTTATGTAAGTCTGGGTGGGACAACCAAATATTCTCGAATCTGAAAAGTCTATTGTTAGGTTTGCTAATGCCTTGAATGTCCAGTTGAACCAGCCAGTGATCCGAGCCTCAAAAGGGAAGAACACTCGCAACTATGTCCTTGTCCTTGATCATAAGATCTTATGAAATTATAAATCTATCCAGTTTGGACGCCACTTGAGACTCTCCTCCTCTTTTATTGTTTCAGGTAAAAGTACCATTATTCATAATGATATCCACGAGCTTCATACTATCTATGAAGGTTTGAAAAGCACACGAATCTTTGGTTAGGATTCTGGTTCCTCATTTTTTCTCCAATAGCGTTTTTTATCATATTGAAATCACCCCCTAGGATCCAGGGGAGTTTTGTGTGACGTTCCCTGAGCTTCTGCGGTGAATCTAGAAACAAGAGTTTAGCCTCCATCCTTTGGGGGCCATACACATTCGTAACTAGGTACATTTCCTTATCTACCACTGGCTGAACGACCACTGAAAGATAGTCTCTAGATGCTTTGGCATCTATCATGTCAATCTTTTGGGTTTCCAAAGCATTAGAATTCCTCCTGCTGTATTCTCTGCTTTGACTTCGAGAAACTCAAATATGTTGAGCCATTTACTATGAATCTCTTTTAATTTTTGAATGGAACATTTAGTTTCCTGAATGAAGATCACATTTGGGGCTACTTTTTTCATTCTGTTACTTAATAATCTTTGTTTTCTTTTACTACCTAGAGCTCTTATATTCCAAGAAGTGAACTTCATTATCAAAGATTTGTAAAGGAGTAGCTGGATAGGTCTTTCATCTTACCTAAATCTATCATTAGCTTCCCACATTCCATCAATTGTTCGTTCTATTTTTTCTAGCCTCTTTTCTTTCCTGGGATTCTTGGTGCTAATCCTGGTGTGGCTTTCATAGCTTTCACTCCCACATTACCCTGTTTTTCATTTTTCCTTAGCTTTTCAGATCCTTTGTTCTGAGTTTTCCATATGAACAGCTACTGTACTCTGTGGAACTCCTCTTGAGGTAATGAATCCACTCCCTCTTTGGTTCCTTGTTTCAAGAAGCCTTCTAGATCTATATTCTCTTTCTCTGTAATTTCCTGTAGTTTGTGATCCTCCATCTCCATATTGCTCTTTGTCATTTCCTGATCCATTTCCAGTTCTACATCACTCATCATGTCTTCTTTCTGTTTATTTATGTTTTGTGTTTGCTCCACGTTGTCTTCTTTCTATTCCTCCACTGGACTACCTCCCTGGTCCTGATCTGCTTGTGTCATCACTTCTTCCTCTACTAGGGCTTGAAACCTATTTTTGCTAGCTTGATGCTTGTCTTTCTGAGGTAGTTTCGGTCCCTGTTTGCTCCCTTTTCCTTTTTGGACCACCTTATGAAAGCTTTATGAATCTTTCATGGTGTTAGTTTTACTTATGTTTCTTGTTTACTTAGAGGGAAATCTCTAAATAGGTGACCATGCTCATGGCACATACGACATCTGAAAGGGATGTGTTCATAATCCACTGTTTGTACCCATTGTTCATCCAATACTTCCAATATTACCTCATTCGGCAGGGCTCCAGAGTGATCCATCTCCACACATATCCTTGCAAAGGATGTGTATTTTCCTTTTCTAGTGGCCTCAGAGGCTTTGACAAAACACCCTAGCTTATTGCCTATGGTAGATAAGGAGTCCAGTTGCCAATAATCCAAAGGTAAAGAGTAGAGTCTTACCCAAACTGGAACCGAGGTGAAATTTTTGCGTTCTGGGACAAAATTCATCACCCATGGTCGCAGATATAGGCTTGCAGCTGCGTAGAAGTAGGGCTATCCTTCAAACACTCTGTCCTTCTCTTCAATATTTGAAAAAACTATAGTAAAGAATCCTTTTGATCCCAGGTGAAGTTCTATGCTACCTTTTGGTTTCTAGTTGCATTTAATCCATGTTTGTAGAGCTTTTTTAGTGGGCCAGAAGCACATGAATTTACAAATTATTGCATACGTCTGCATGTGGTCCCTATGTGCTCGCAGTGCACGAACATTCAACACTACTCTGGGCAGGATTGAGGTTTTGGGCTTGCCTGGTCCCTTTGGTGCTTTTCCTTTTATATTCTATTCTTTGTCTTATTCCTCATTGTCTTTAGTGTAGTCTCGTTCCCTGGTTTTGGCGCCATTTTGCCCCTCTTATTTATCTCTCTCCCTTACATCTTCAGAAGGATCTTTGTCCTCCTCAACTGGTTTCTTGCCTTTTCTCGCCACTATCTGCTTAAATGAGGGAGTGGAGCTCCCTCCCATGTGTCCCTCCATGTAGAACCAGCTCTGAAGTTCACAACCCTAGTTCACCGGTCCACACGCTTTTGTGCCTTTGTTTAAGGAATTCTCTTATGTTTGCTTCGATGTTATTGCAAACAATAAATATGCATTGTTTAATACTGAAATATTAGCAATAAAATCTTTTAGTACCAAGTGTGGTGATTCACACATAAAACTTCCTCTGCACAATGGACATTCTCCACACTTCCACACTTATGCCTAATTTGAAACAAATTCAAAAATATATAATCAATTAAAATAGCAATAGTATGCATTATTTACAACTAAAATATTATCAATAATCTCAACATAGACAATGTTATTGAGCAAATATGCATTATTTGATACTAAAATATTAGCAAAAGAAAGTTTTTTGTGCTAAAGTAGATGATCCGCACATTGAAAGCTTCCTCTGCAAAATAGAATTCTTCTGCACTTTTGCACATATGCTTACTTTGAAACATATTCAGAAATACAAAAAGAGATTTAGAAATACAAAGATGAGAATTATATACACTTAAAGTATCACAAATAGTATCGTATATGTCAACTGCTTTCTAAAATATCAACAACAAAATCCTTTAATGCTAACGTATTTATAATTTAGTAGCACGACCAATCGAAAGGACGAAGGTTTTTACTATGGTTTTGTGCGGGATATTTACTATGAAATGTGACACAAATGAAGTTCTGCTATATTAGAATAATATGTATTTTCTATTGATGATAAAAAAATATGGAAAACAATTTATGTGCAAGAAGAAAGGTGGTTTTACGATTGCTCACACAATGTGTTATTCCTCTTAATGGAGTATATGATGAACATTTTTTTGTGTAGAGATTTTACTATCGTGAGCTTTTATATTTGAAACTTTATTTGGTAGGGATGAAATTAGAATGTGGTATTTTCAGGAAAACGTGGGGTGCACAGGTAAATTAATGTTAGCTTGTTATTATTATTATTTTTCATTGTGCAGAGTTTTCACTGTGCGGAAGATGTGGTATGTATCTTTATAATTGGGCTATAAAAACTATTCTAAACTGATTTACTTTCATAATGAGATAAAAAAAAACTATGTAAATTACTACATATCACCGATATCATTTATTTCAAAACATGTAAAGAAATTAAGCATCTAGGAACATGTGGCATTGATTCTTTTCTTTATTTTTTAAAGCAAGACATTAAACTTAAATATTTGTAGTCCAACATTAGTTTTTTCTATTATTATTATTATTATTATTATTAGTAGTACAAATTCTGCTATCTATGAGTTATACAGTCTTCAGTGTCTAATACTTATGTTTGATATTTACATGTTAACGTCACAATACTACTTACTAATTTTGATTGTGTTGTCCATAGAAGCATTCACTAGGTGTTCATCATGCAATTGTTTTAGCATACAAATTACGAATGCATGTAAAACTAGTTTTTAGAGGAGCTGGTTACAAATATATCCTCGTCTGGGTTGTACAATATTGTTTTGGACATTGCATACTATGAGCAACTATCATTTAGAGTGAAAGTGCAAAACATGTAGAAATAGTGACAAGTTAACATGCATTATTATTTATATATTCAATTACTAATAATGTTTATACAATATATGGTATAGTCCTCTAGAAATGATATACAAATTTTAAATACTATATGATGTGATAATAGTAAACACGATTGGATCAAATATGTTACTCTCATATATTTCTTACTTTTGAAGTACTTCCGTGCTATGGAATTAGAAACTCTTATTTTTCTTATTTCTATATATTTGATCTAACTCATATCGTCATAGGAATGAAAATGAATACATGCATAACATACACCATTAAGGACAATCATAACTCTTCTAAGCAGAAAGTTTCTATTTTATTTATTGTACTTTGATTACATTTGCATTACACAACTATTTTTTATTTATTTATTTATTTTCTTTTGTGTGATCCCATTACTTTTGGGTCATATTTTTTAATGTATGACTATAACTAAAACATTATTTTTTTTTTAAATTTCAAGAAACATATGACATTTAGAGATTCAGATTCAGGACAACAATTACAAGGAAAAAAAATACTTTGAACATTTCTATAAAACTTTCGTATTTGCTAAAACGAAAATCTATCGAAAATTTTTGTACACTACTAATGATTTTGTTTTATCTTATTATGTTTTCATTAAACATTTCTTACTTAGTTTCAATTGTAGTGTCCTTTTAAGTGGTGATTTCTGTGTAATATTTGTGAACAGGAAAGAGTTATTGAATTCAAATGGTGTCACAGTAGACATGGATGCGAGTGTGGAGATAAGAATGAGTAGCACCAAAAAGACAAATATTGCAATAAACAAAACAAAATCAATGGAAACTAGTGAAAAAATAAACGCAAATAGGTACTTTTGTGCACATTCAATTAACTATGTATTAGATTTTTCCTTGTTTCCCTTTTTGTTTTATACTCGTCTTAATTTTTCAATCCTTTTCTCTCCTTTTACTTAAAAAAACAAAAAAAATAAGTTTCAATTCAAAAATCATGATTAGAAAAAAGGAGGTTGAATCGATGCCAATATTAATCAAAGGTATAAATAGCGATATAGTCGGGAAATTTTTTCATGTCATTGTCTTTGTCACATATCGAACATTTTTGGATAAAACAAATAAGTCAAAGCTAATATTTTGTGTAGAATAAACATATAAGAAAGAAAAAAGGACAATAACATTGCTTGTGCCAACATCATTAATCAAACAACATGATTCAAAGCTTATTGCAATTGTCGTTGTTTCTATTAAAGATCTCAAAATTATTCCAAAACATAAATATTATAGTGATGATTTTGAGAAAACTATTTGTATAAATACTTTTAGTAGTGTAGAAAATATTTGTCCTATTTGTGCAGAGTACCGATTTTTTTCCAAACATAACAATCACAAATTTGTCACGCAATGACGATGCATTTCCAGTAGGAAAAAATCGCAGCTATTACAATTTCGGTAACTTAAGCAACAATGCAATATGTTTTGGAAATCAAAGGCGATAATGGAGAACATGACATGGATACAATAAGTTTTCATTTATTTAAAAATTTTATTGTTACAAATTTATTGTCCCTCTGCTTGGTTTTCTTCCTCCCACTGGAAAACTCAATTTTCATTGAAATAAAAAACAAGTTACATATGCGTAGCTCTATATATCCCAATGTTCGGTGAAAACATTAGTCATCATATATTGTATGATTTTCATGTATTGTTTTACAAATGTTGCATGTGTAACAGGTCCAAGTACACGATAAACTTGTTTTGGCATGTCTTTTAATTCAAAGAGAATTGGACAAATTTTGAGGTCAAAAATGGGTCTCCTAAGGAATATTATAAAATAATAGTGGAAAAAATAAAATAGGATTAGATTGCCTCATCATGTTTTGGAGGGAAAAAATAAAAAACTACTTTTTCAACTCGTATTTTCAACGTATAGCCCTATGATTTTTCTCAAATTTCAAGCAGGAGCACTCCTTGGATGCAAAATTTATTTTTTCATCACAGGAGTATCCATGTTGCATACTTTAGATGGACCCTACTACATGAAAAGTGTGAAATACTTGAAAACACCTGATTGAAACCATTTTTTTGCATGCATTTCAAATTTTTCATGTAGTGGAGACCATTGAAATTATGCAACATGAATACTTCTTAGATGAAAAAATAAATTTTGCATCCAATGAGTGCTCCCATTGGAAATTTGAGTAAAATCATAGGGAGATAAGTTGAATATACAAGTTGGAAAAGTAATATTTTTATTTTTTTATGTTTTTACCTTTTAACTCCAAAAATGGTGAATCATCCCCCATGTTTGACATCATCATGTTGAATCCTATTGGTTCTTATAAAGTTGATTTTTTGTGTACATTTTTGTTTTGAGGCTCATTTTTTACCTCAAAAATTCTCTAATGATTTGCAGCAAAACATTTTTATGATTTTCTTGCTAAAAAATATAGTTAGAAAACAAGAAAGAGTTTTCCATACTTCGCAGTCAACATTCATTTGTGCACTAAACATAGGAAAGAAAGCTCATAGTTTAAGAAACATGCTTTCCTCACCAAACAGAATATGCATAATAAGCTATATTATATTATTTAAATAGACATGGATAAAGAACAAAGATAAGAAAGACATTTGATTTCGTGTTGCTAAGCATTTATTTTCTATATTAATTTTACAACATTTTCAAGGATAACTAAAAGTGGTTAGTGTATATACAATGTCATTTGAAACTGTATGCTCAAAATACACTACTCCAATTACAACTAATAGAACTATGAACAAAAATATACTTTATTGCACAACCTGCAAGAAACATGCTTGCTTTCGTTATTTTCATCGCTTAAATTGCATCATATATACAACTGAAAAGATTGTAAAACAATGTGTTCTTAGGGGTGTAGAATTGGAAAGAGTATTACTTGCACTATCAAATATTTCCTACGAACAATACTGCGCAGACAAAACATATGTTATTGAAATCTTGAGCAACTTTGAAATGCATGGCACATTTATGATACACTGTCAAAACATAGTTGTATGTATACAATGACACGTTTCTTTGTTTACATTGTTAAACAATTGAAAAATGACACAATGCTCACTCATTGCATTTCTAGGCATCCTAATAGATCTTTCATTTTACTGGACATTTGTGATATGATTTCAAATTATCAATCAATATACTATACCCATGCAAACAAGATTAACAATCTACTCATCAGAGCAACAAGATGAATTTTTGTACCAATGCAAATGCTACTATGGCATTTTACATAAACATAATCCAATGAACTATTTTCTTTGTTTTGACTCTATGTTTTCTACTATGTTATTTCATTTTTTGTTTATTTATTTATTTTTCCCTTTGTCATTCTTTGCATTGTTTTATTGATTTATCAAATTTGCAAGTTCTATAACTACTCAAGAAATATTAGTTCGTTATGATGTAATTTTTTGTGACATTAATTTATAATAATGGTTTTCTTTGTTTACAAATTCATTTTTGTTTTTTTCTATTTAAACAACTATTCCATGCAATATTTAAACAAATATCTAAATGAGTCAGTGGCATACAAAGTTCAAATAAGTTTCTAAACCGATATAACTTATAAAACATATTGCATTTATACATATATCTGTTATCCATAATAGTTTGATATATTTCTTTGCATTAATTGTGTCGAGAATATTGCAATACATAGCCTTTAACATTTACTGAATTTCAAAATCTATTCAACAAATAGCAAAAAACTTGTAGAACTTTCTCTATTAATTAACCATTGTTTCTAGAAATTAACACTTGCATTGATTATGCTATCAGAATTGAGAACTGATTCATTTTTTCATGATTTTCAATATCTCTTTTGATAACATTCTTACGGTATCTATTTCATCTTCGAGATGCCTAAGTATTTGCTGGAGTTCTAGTATTTTATGCATTAGCATTTAAATATATTTGATAAGAATTAATATATCTTGTCTGAGCATTAAAATATCTTCACTCACTGCATGTACATCTTCCCTTTTGCCCCTACCATTGTTTCTTTGAGCCATTTCTTTGTTGTTAGTAATAAATGCAAAAAACAATGGACAAATTATAAAGCAATACCTTAAAACACTTAAAAAATTTAGAACAAAATGAACATTGACAAATTGCTTTTACATGAAATAGGTGTATATATAATGCATAAGGGGCAATAAGTCATCTAAATAATTAATTGACATTTAAGTTCTGAAACTAAATTTAACTACTATAAATTTCAATGATATCCACTAACTAGTAATCATTATCAATGTAGACAACACTGATTTTCTTGATCTTTAACCATAAAATATTTTTTGTAAAATCGGTTACTTTAAATCATATATGTTTAACTTAAATTCAAATTTGACATAGTACAATTGATACAATTATGTTTCATGATTAATCCTCCTTATACGCTTTAGAAATCAATATCGACATCATTAGGGGACTTTTGAGGTCTAAAATGGACCTCCGAAGAAAAATATACAACCAAAATAAACTTTATAAGAACTAATAGGATTCAAGATGATGATGTCAACCATGGGGGATGATTCACCATTTTTTGAGTAAAAGGGTAAAAAGATTAAAAAATAATAAAATAATAAAATTACTTTTTCAACTTGTATTTTCAACTTATCTCCCTAAGGTTTTACTCAAATTTCGAGCATGATTACTCATTGGATGCAAAATTTAATTTATCATCAAAGGAGTACCCATGTTGCATACTTTCGATGGACCTTGCTATATGAAAAATGAGAAACACATGATAAAAACGTGATTGCAATCATGTTTTTCATGTATTTCTCATTTTTCGTGTAGTAGGGTCCATTGAAAGTATGAAGCATGGGTACTCCTTTGATGAGGAATAAAATTTTGCGTCCAACGAGTATTTCGACTCGAAATTTGAGTAAACCCATAGGGAGATAAGTTGAAAATACGAGTTGAAAAAATAGTTTTTTTCTTTTTTCCCTCTAAAATTCGATGATGTAATCTAATCTTACTTTATTATTTCCTTATGAGGCCCATTTTAGACCTCAAAATTCCTTTAATGACTATTTTATTAAAATTATAATCCACATTCTATTTTCATTAAGTAAAGCTCTTTTGCCAATAAATACAAGTATTTTCTGTAATTATTCATTGAATTAATGCATATCTAGTTGATTTACTATGTAGACTTGCCTTGCTAACGATCATCTTTTACTTTGTAAATGTGATTTCAGAACTTAGATGTTTTTTTTTTCTAAGTAAAACTGATCTATTTATAAAGACATAATGTACAGAGAGGCACCGACCTCAGCGACACTGGGTCAGTTGTATGACGAGACTGAGCATCAAACCTTGAATTCGTGACTGCCCCAGATGGGGAAACTAGTCCGAGTACAAAAATTAGGATGGTTCAAGTTACCCTCGCAGGGGATATAGTTCCATAATTCAAAAATTATAACCAAAAAACTGTAAATTCCAAAACTTAGCTCAGAAATTCTTGCTGTAAATCGACGATTGGGAACAAAATTCAAAATTCTCACTGCTTGAGTTGGGGACAAAACCAGACAAAGACTCGACACGAAAGAAGATTTAAAATGACAATAACAAAACTAATCAGAAACAGACTCAAGGCTCACCACGTAACCTATCCAGCAGCTGCAACGTGTCTTCTGTTGGCTCTTCCTCTATGAGCGAACACCAACCATAATCCTTAGAACCATCGTGATCGGCTGTTGTGCTACCTACGCCCACCGGCATTGTAAATGTGTCGCCTTGTCGGCTTCCCGAGGCCCTTGTGTTGCCATGTTTGTTATCCGCAGCTGGTTGATTGGCAGCTACCTCTTCGCCATGCAGGGCTACTTTACCATTGTCATGTTGCTGGTTACTAGGGATGCTAATACTGCAGTTGCTTGGAGCCACTCTGTTCTGCTTGTCCTTGTGTTCAGGCAGAGGTGCTTGTGGCTCAATTTCTTCTGAGAAAGAAATGGTCACTGTGGTAGTAATTACACGTCGGGTTAAAGTGCTGCGAAACCGAAATTGAGTGACATGGGGAGCTAGATGTGGAGGAAGGGGGAAATTCGTTGAGTGAACTACAACATCCCTCCTTCTTGTGCCTTGGAGCCTGGCACGTCCCCTTCCACTTCGGGTGTCTGGGTAATGACCATAAAAGGAGCTGAGAGCCTTGGGATTATCAGTGGAGGAGTCAGAGGAGGTAGTGGCAGAGCTAGAGGATGCCTGTGGGCAAGTGATACCTCCGCGAGTGCCTCCTCGTCTACTTCGCATTCGATGTTTGATGCGAGCCATGGCAGGGTTAAGAGTAAGGTTGGTAGCAGAGGGGTTGGTGGAGCTTCAATGTAGAGAATGAACAGGGGAGGTTTGAGCCTGGTTAAAGTTGTAGAGACTAGAATCAGAGTAGTGAAATCCATTGCCTAGATCAAGACAACTCAGCAACTAGCATCGGCTTCCTGTCACAGTGCAAGAGCAGGGTATTGCGGCCTGCAGAGGGCAAATGCAAAGGAGCAAGGGGGGAAGAATTGCATGATGCTCTGCAGGTTCCATGACATTAAAGGTGGTGGAGGTGCCTCGGCCTTCAGACACAATTAAAAGCTCCTGCAAGTAGGTTTGAATGCGTCGAAGGCTGGCATGGGGGACGTCGTAAGTTGCCATGTGGTCATCTTGTCCTCTGACCGCCCATCTTATGCTATTAATTTCCATAGTAATCACCCACATCCGGTTCAGAACTTAGATGTTAATTCACCACTTGAATGCCTTTTCTCCTTTGTCACATTATGAAAATATTAATGAACTCTATTCACTGAAATAAGTAAATTAGATAGTTGGACATGGGATTCCAATGATTGTGTCTTGTTGATGTCTCACTACCCCTTCCAACTACCCAGACAAAATATACATTAACCGCATATTAAAATATGTTATAAAAACTAATGTTATACTATAAATAACCATTATAATAAGCGATATCAAATCTCATAAATGAAAAATGATACTACATGTTAGCTTTGAACTTTTTTGTAGCCAAAATCAGTACTTATGCATCAGTTCCGAGAAAAAATCTACAAAAAACTTTAATGTGAGATTTGTACTTTGTGGAATCAAAGCTTGAAATCTTCCTTTGCACAATAGATTAGCTCTGTACTTCTGCACATCTACTTCTTTTCAACAACATAACCATAACAAAAGATTGTGACAATGACTCAATTTTCTTGAAACTGTGCACAACCTTTAATTAGCTGACTATCGATATTTGATAATATGGAGATACACATTATTTATAATTAAAATATTGCAAAAGAAAATACAAAATATTTAATACTAAAGTATTAACAATAAAAAAATATTATTTATAATTAAAACATTAGTAATAATATCATATCGGTCCATTGCTTATCTCAGTGTTATTGCAAACAACAAATATGGATCATTCAATACTAAAATACTAGCGACAAAATCATTATTTATAACTAAAACATTACCACTAATATTGTTAAAATCATTGTTTTAGGAACTTGAATTCAACTTGATATTTCCAAGCTCACTTATGATTAGTGGTACCTACACAGCATAGTCCTTAGCTTTTGCATTGTCATTGTTGGAAAGTTCATTGTGTAGAACTCATTGTGTCGACCTTCGCACATCAATCTTTCGTACAATCATTCAATTTTTATCATGTTCCACTTATCTCATTCTGCTCTATTATATAATTACGAGGAGCATAAATTGATGTACAATCCTAATGCTTGTAATTATTAACCGTTAATACATATTAACTATAATCATTAACTATATTCTTCCGTTATAATAATAATAGACTACGTAGTTGGAGAAATCAATGGAGCCAGTGAATTTATAAGCATAATCAGGGCCACCATAAAAAAATCTCAATACTTATAGTTAGAGCATTGAAATTTTAGCCTGTTTGAATAAAAGGATAATATGTATCATAACTACTCATGTTCGTGGAGTCTAACTCAAAGCACCTGTGGAGGAATTGTGTCCAGACATAGCATGTACGAAGGAAGTTATGCAAATGTTGTTGTGTGAAGTAAGCATGGGGTGAGACAAAAGTGTGGGCGAAATATGAACCCTACTTAATTAGTTGTAGATACATGGAGATACACATTATTTATGACTAAATTATTAGCAACAATCATATAATTCCAGTGCTTACTTTAGTTGTATCGCGAACAACAAATATGCATTATTTAATAATAAAATATTGGCAATACAAGGCTTTAATACCAAGTGCGGTGATTCACACATTGAAAAATCCCTCCGCACAATGGACGTTCTTCGCACTTATGCACATATGCTAATTTGAAACATATTCAAACATACGAACATATTCATTATTTACAATTGAAATATTATCAATAATATAAGCATAATCCTACAAAGCAAAGTGTGGATATCCACACAATGAAGGCTTCAAAACTTTATTTGTACAATGAATAAATTAAACAAAAATAATAATTTACAAATAAAATATTATCATTAATATAGAAAACATGGATTATGTTTTGATACTAAAACATTAGCAATGAAAGCGCTTAATGCCAAATGCAAATATCTACACAATAAAAGCCTGCAAGCTTCCTTCACACATCCCATAAACAATGTTTCTATTCAATGACATGTTGTTTACTTAAATAGCAGTAGGATTCATTATTTACAATTGAAATGTTGTCATCAATATGTGCATAAATAATGTTATTATCCTCACAATGCAAACTTGAAAGCTTCTTCCGCACAATGAACACTTTCCACTCTTTTGCATGTCCTATAAAAAAAGCTTATGCTCAATGAAATGTGGTTTTGTACAAATATTTATGTGCAATCCACACAACTTTTACTCACTTGACTACTGATATGCATTCTATATAACTAAAGTATTATCAATAATGTTAGCAATAAAAGTGTTTAGTGTAAAGTGCATACATCTGCACAAAAATCATTTCGTATAAGAGAATAAAAAAATAGATATTCAACATTATTTGCAATAAAAATATCATCAATAATATAAACATAAACAATGTTACTATCCACATAATGAAAACTTGAAAGCTTCTTCCACACAATATACATTCTCCGCACTTCTACATGTCCTATAAACAAAGCTTCTGGTCAATCAAATGTGATTTTATAAACAACTTTGTGTGCACTTCGCACAACTTTTTCTCAATTGACTACTAATATGCATTATTTATAAGTAAAATATTAGAAATAATATTAGCACTTACTAGAAAGTGCAGAGATCCACGCAAACAAAACTTCTGCACAAGAGACTAAACAAGAAGATGTTTGAAATATTCAGAATATTAGCAATAACTTTGTATATGTCAACCGTTTACTAAAATAGCTACTCACTCTAGTGGGGCTTCCACATATAGCATGTACAAAAAAAGTTGTGCAAACGTCATTCTATGGACCAAGTAGTGCAGAACAAGCATGCAGTGAGATAAAATTGTCGACAAAATGCAGACCTCTCTGCACAATAGAGTTACGTGTCTATATATAGCATGTACAGAAGAAGTTGTGCAGTCATCGTTGTGTGGAGCAAGTAGTGTGGAACAAGCATGGGATGAGATAGAAATGTGGATGAAATATAGACCTCTCTGCACAATATAGTTCTTCCGCACTTCTGCACATATGCCTAATTTGAAACATTTATAGAAATACGAAAATATATTTGGAAATACGAAGATAAGCATAGTTTACACTTAAAATATCACCAATAATATCGTATACATCAATTGTTTACTAAAATATGAGTAATAAAATCCTTTAATGTGCCAACATAGATAGCTTCCACTCAGTGAAAATATTTATGGAAAATAATTAATTAGATGAAATACGAACCTCTCTACACTATAGAATTCTTCCGCACCTCCGCACATATGCCTAATTTGAAACATATACAAAAATATAAAAAGATATTCATAAATTTGATGATAAGCATAATTTACACTTAACCTATCACTAATAATATCATATGCGTTAATTGCTTACTAAAATATTACCAATAAAATCCTTTAATGCTAACATAGATAACTTCTACTCTGCAAAAAGTTTTATGCAAAAAGAATCGATTAAATAGTGGTAGAGGCAGGGACTATGCTGCATCACAACTATTCCCCTTGTTATTTTTATGCATTGTTTACATATATTATGGAATTAGTTTAGTTTTTTTTTAATGCTTAGAAATTATTACAGAAGAATGAAGGAAGAAAGTTTAAATATTGAAAGGGAAAATCAATTTCAACAAGAAGTTGAATTATGTATGTAAATGTACATATTCAAAAATGATATTTAAAATTTAATAGTGTATTGTGCAATTTAAGTTTTATTTAACAAACTAATTTGAAAAATATTTTGCAAAGTAAACATAGAGATATTTTCCTCATAACATTGATGATGAGATTGAAATGTTGAAACACAAAGTGAAGAAGAAAATGAACCATTCATTGATGATGTTGTTAAAGATGTTGAAAGAGATTCAACTGAAGAAAAAGTTGAACCACCGGTAGGTATGTATATATATATATATATGTCATGTATTATTGAAACTATACATATTTACTAGTTTCAATTTCATATTTTTTAATTTAATTATTTAATGTATATTTATACTCATTTATGTTAAATTCTCGTATGCACAGGTGAACTCAATATTTATAATGAGATGTTAGAAAATGTTGACAGTGGCACATATGGAGATAAAAAATCTAACCATGTTATATGATATCCTGTTAAGCTCATTATTGATAAGTTCTTCAAAGATGAAAATGTGATAGTTCAAGCTCAAATTTTGAGAGGTGTCTTAACTTCAAATAAAGTAAAAGAAGGTACAAATTGGGCATTCAAAATCAACAAAAGGTAAAAATGTAAAGGAGAATGTGATTCAAAATATAACTAGTACTCTAAAATCAATTGGAAGATCTAGAAAGAAAAGTGATCTAGATACACGTAGAACCATACAAATAAAAGTGGTTTCATCAAATAATCAAAGTCATTTGATAAAATTAATGGCAAAAGAATTAGGGACCTCATGAAAAACATTGCACATAGATGCAAATGTTGAGTTTGCTTGTTGGGACATTCACTTGTAAGCAACATTACAAAGGTATACTTGGATAAATTATTATAAATATGATATGTGAATATTGGATGTAAAAATCACATGTTCACCAAAAGAGAGGGATGTGATATGATCAAGAATCACATAAAATTGGTATGAATAACATCCAAATCATATCGTGAACACCACTGAGATAGATTTGTTCAAGAAGTTCAAAGAAGATAATCATGAATTTAATGCATCAATCAGTACCTTGTGCAACAAAAACCATGGCATGTTAATCTTATCACTATACATAACACTTGTTATTGTCATTATCATGTGGAGTTTCAATTATATTTTGATACCTATTCATGATTTCATATCCCTGAATCTATGTGGAAGAGAAAATCATGAACTATTTTACCAAAAGAAATGTGTTGATGGTCAAAATGTGATAATTGTGGAAATTTGACTTTGTTTCACTACAAATATCCCATTGATATGTTCAATGATCAATCCTTGTCTAACATAAAATTTGAATGGAAGAGATATGAATATATCCATAAATTGATTGGTAGAAGTGGTAGTAAACATTAGGGGAATTTTTAGGTCTAAAATGGGCCTCCTAAGGAAATTATAAAATAATAGTGAAAATAATAAACTAAGATTAGATTACATCATCAAATTTTAGAAGGAAAAAAGAAAAAACTACTTTTTCAACTCATATGGGTTGGCTCAAATTTCGAGTAGGAACACTCGTTCTATGCATAATTTGATTCCTCATCCAAGGAGTACCTATATTGCATACTTTCAATGGACCCTGATACACGAAAAATAAAAAATATATGAAAAACATGATTCCAATATTATTTTTTCATGTGTTTCTCATTTTTCGAGTAGCAGGGTCCATTGAAAGTATGCAACATCGGTACTCCTTGGATGAGGAATTAAATTTTTCATCAAACAAGTACTTCCACTTGAAATTTGAGAAAAACATTAGGGATCAGTTTAAAATACGAGTTGAAAAAGTAGTTTTATTATTTATTATTTTTTAATATTTTTACTTTTTTACTCCAAAAATGGTGAATCATCCCCCATGGTTGACATCATCATCTCGAATCCTATTGGTTCTTATAAAGTTTATTTTGGTTGTACATTTTTCTTAGGAGACCCATTTTAGGCCTCAAAATTCCCCTAATGAAGTGCTCGAAGGATTGATTTACAAGAAGATCAAATTTATGTGATAGACAATTTGAAACATAATTTTATAAATACACTAAGCACTCTCATAGAGCTTGATGGTAGAACCTGCAATTCAAAAAATCTCGTGAATTTTTTCCACCAGGGACAATTTTGTCAATAGTTGATTTTGCAAAAAATTACACATTTGTTGCACAAATTGAAATACAGAGTGAATATTTCATTTTTACCAAGTCTCTATGCTTATCCATGTTCTATATAAACATGTTGAATATAATGTTGATCATATAGAAATCACCAATGAAATCGACATGTTATTAAAGAATATCATTTTTATATCATCGATGATCATACACATGATGCACGTTTTGGATAACATTGCTTAGATAATATTTATGATTCATTAAAAGCTCTGCAATAAAATTCAAAGAACATTGGATATGGTTAGATGGATGCGTAAGGAAATTCAAATATTCATGATCATTCTTCTGGTTGTGTTGTCTTCATATAAAAACCAACATTAAATATTGTTGGAATCTATTTGAGATTGGTCATGTAAAATGAAAACATGACGATGCAGGGGCATGTATAAAACTAGCACTTCAAAGATATCAAATGGACCATTCTGCCAACTGACTTGTCTCCATTGATCAAGTTGTTCAATGGTGCATTGTTGCACTAAGCCGTGAGACTAACCCATCAAGGGAGACATGAAGGTATGTATATATATGAACTTGTATATATTTTTAATATTATTATTTTTATTAATTTTTAAATTTTAAAATTAAAAAATTATATTTTAATAGTTGATCATGTTGATTATCTTTATACATAAATTTTATTTTTATACACACACACAACCACACACACACACACACATTATATATATATATTTTAATTTACTATATTATTGCATCTTGAGTCCAGATGTAGAAGATCGATTCCATGAGCTAAAACATAAAAGGGAGTTAGCATTGCATTCAATTCAAAACAAAGAGTCCCAAAAGTGAATTGAATCTCATAAAAGAAAAGAATCTTGTTTTTCCCCTATTTGCATAGAGGACACATAATTCAATGATGCTTGTGAAAATAATATGTATGTGAAATCTTGGCAACATACATAACTTAATACAAAGGGGCAAATGCAGTTTGTAAGCTTGGAAGAGATGGAATCAGAGAAGACTATAGTGTCATCCAAAGGTGTTAGAGCTTTTGATCTTGTTAGAGAAGGTAACATTTCAATTGTTTTTAAAGGATATGTGTGTGTGTGTGTGTGTGTGTGTGTGTGTGTGTGTGTGTTTATGTTTTTAATCATTGTGTATATGTATAGATAATAGTTATAATATAAATCTAGATCTAATAAAATTGTACATGTTGATAACTAATTTCTTATTAATGATGATATGGATTTGCACAATATTTTTTATTGTGTAGGATATGTTTCTATTGTAGTTTCATCCATTAACAACATAGAAAATGTCACGTATTATTTGATGCGGTGCACTAAATGAAATATGAAGTTATTGGAGGACTATGATGATAACAATTTTATGTATGAAAATGGGTCTATTATACTGAAAGGATATTTTTTCCAAGAAAATCATCAAACCGAGAGTCAATTTTACTTTCAATATTATCAACCCAATTCCATAAGTTGTCAATATAGTCAATTGGTGTGTGCAACATGAATAAAGTTGATAGAAGTTCAATCAAGAAAAGAATTGAAATTTAAAAAGTGGAAGATATCAAAAGTCGACCATGAACGAATCATTGAGAATGACATTCCATTAGAGTCTTTTTAATTGAACTGGCCAACAATATATTCTCCTTGTGTTCATATCTTAGAAATAGTTCATGTAGATTGTTAGCCTTCCTTTTTGTGCACTCTTAAGTTGTCCATTCTAGCTACTACTAGGTATTACATTATTGTTTTCATTAATGTGGTGCCTTTGTTGTTAAGTTAAAAGGAAATTCAAAGATCCCAAATACTACTATAATGTAAGGATGTAGTATTACAATCTTCTTGTTTGTTGTTGATCATATGTCTATCATGTTTGCGATGGATTTTTCTTCTTTATGTCATATTTGTGTCTTTTCAAATATTTTTAGTGCTTTCTTAGTGACATTATTTACTTTATTAAAATCTCATTACCATCAATTTAAAATATTTTGTATCTCTTGTACATCTTGATAGAATCAAATTAGGGTCATAAATAGGTCAAAAAAATGCATTTTATTGTGTGTTTGTCCTATACATGCAATGCATACACTATCTATATGTGAATTGCATAATCTCCATTATATTAACCTATTAACTATTAATGCATGCTCCATACATAGTGTTTAATATTTGAAAATTTCATTTACTAAGACTAGATCCCAAAAGTAAATTCAAAGATCCCAAACACTACTATAATGTAAGGATGTAGCATCACAATCTTCTTGTTTGTTGTTGATCATACTTCTATCATGTTTGTGGTGAAATTTTCTTCTTTATGTCCTCTTTGTGACTATTCAAATATTTTAGTGATAACTTAGTGACATTATTTATTTTATTAAAATCTCATTACCATCAATTTCAAATGTTTTGTATCTCTTGTAAATCTTGATAGAATCAAATTAGTGTCCTAAATAGGTCAAAAAAGTACATTTTATTGTGTATTTGTCCTAGACATGCAATGCATACACCATCTATATGTGCGTTGCATAATCTCCATTGTATGAACCTATTAACTAACAATACATGATCCACACATATTATTTATTATTTGAAAATTTCAATTACAAAGACAAAAGTTAGTCCCACATTGAGATTAATTCAACTTCAATTGATTCAAAATTGCAATATTTAATTCTCAATGTCTACGCTTTCTCAAATTTCATGAAAAATATAGTAGTAACAAACTTTAAGACAAAGAAGGTACTTTAACTTTAGAATGTATGTATTTAACAAGCTTAATGGAATGTATTTTTGTAAAAAACACATATATCATATATATGTGCCATAAATATTCTTGTTTGTTGTTGATCACACTTATATCATGCTTGTGATACAATTTTCTTCTCTATGTCATCTTTGTGTCTTTTAAAATATGTTTATTGTTATATTAGTAACATTATTTACTTTATTAAGATCTTATTACCATCAATTTAAAATGTTATGTATCTCTTGTGCATCTTGATAGAATCAAATTAGTGTCCTAAATAGGTCAAAAAAATGCATTTTGTTGTTTGTGTGTCCTATACATGTAATGCATACACCATATATATGTGCATTGCATCTCCATTATATGTACCTAATAACTAACAAAGTGCTAGAAATGTAGCAAGAAAAGTCTCAATTTGATTTTTGCCTTAATTAAATTGAGGAAATTTGAACTTTCATATCAACATGCAACTTGGAGGAGTTAACTGAGGTGACATGGCACTTGTCACTTAGTTAAGAACACTTAATTCAAGTTAATGAGTTGAATTTTAGTTTACTTGAGTTGATTCCTAAAAAATACGAGTCTAGATCAGTTAATTCAATTTAGGGGCATGAAGTTTAGTTGTGTGCAATGGGTTCCTAAATTTTAGGAGCCTAGGTTGAGTTAATTTCAATTGTAGAAATTTAATTTAGTTAAATAGAATTATGGTCAATTAAACTAGTTCTAACTATTGGAGGAACTAGAGGAAAGTCAAGTTGTGGAAGTGGAACTTCAACACACTCGGTGGTCGTCGAGATAAGTAATCAATCAACCTAAATTATCTCATGCATGCAAAGAATTCGAATTTCCCAGTTATGGTAGAGTTTCCAAGGTAGTGTACAATTAATTATATACTAGATTGAGTGTATAGTTCATGGTATTGGTTAGGTGATCAACCCAAAGGAATTGCATAAGCAAATAGGGGGAGTTTCTTTGGAAATTGAGGCTAATTCCACTAGGAAAAATGCAAGGAAATAGGAGCTTCGAGGCTCAAAATTTTGGCTAAGTATTGGCTAGGTTTAGTCAGTCATGTAGAGGATATAAGATACAAGTGTAGGTTGAGATAAAGGCTTGAGTAAGCAAATGTATTTCATCTTTATCCTTTGATTAATGCAACACAGATAGTAAGGGGTTTTGAGAAATTTCTTTCCCCTAGATAAATCTATGTGTATGTGTGTTAAATCTTGATGCATGTTAATGGTTTGTGTTTTTGATTGTGAATTTTATTCCGCAAATGAGTAAAATAGATTCTAGTCTTATGATTTAGTAAATTTCATGAGCAATTTATAATCTAGAAATTAATTTCTACATGGTATCAAAGCTAGATTTGTAGAAATTTCTACACAATGCATGCTCCACACAAAATATTTAATATTTGAAAAATTCATTTACTAAGAGAAAGTTCAAGCCCACATTTTTTTTTCCCAAAGAAAAATCGTAATTTTATTAATGAAAACAAAATTACATGTTGCATACGCGGAGGCGCATTACATCGGAAATTCAGTGGTTGCATATCAGAAGTTCAATGAAAGCAATCTAATCTACAATGGGGGAGAAAATCATGCTTTTCTCCCTTTATTCTTCTCAACCTTGTGCCACTCCCCTTGTGACGACATTGTAGAAACAAGTGCAAGAGGATTGTTAGATTCAATTCGAGGATTGTCCTTATCAAAATCATAGTTGTCCAATGTATGTAGTCATTTGGGTCCACTAGAATCTAATGTATCTGGTATCTTTGCTGGCTGTAATTCCATGGAATCTTGTGGAATTAACTCCTATACTTCTAGTTCTTTGTTTGTGTTATTGTTCTCATTGGGTATGGGATCTTCCAGATCAACTTCCTGTTCCTCATCAGAGTCTTGTGGGGGAAATTTCCAACCCTTGGGTTGTTTCCCTGTTTTCTTCTTTCTTCAAATATCATTTTTGGCTTCAAGACACATAATTTGTAGGTGTCTTGTTTGCCAAAAAATTCTGCATCCGAATGTTGTATTTTCATAATCTAGTATATGTTTCTAGCACCATTGTTTGTGATTTAGTTGTATGCGATTTGGTAGGCCTTTGCTGAGATCTACTTGCACACAAATTTGTGCAAAGGTAAAAACTATTTATTCCAGTATCTGTGTGTTTGTTTTAATATATCTCCCAATAGTGTTGTCGATATTAGCAAGGACCTATTGGTCCCAAAAATCTAATGGGATATTGTGCAAACAAACCCAAACTGGCATCTTGGAAACAACCATAGTATTTGAATCAAATTTCGGAAACCATGGTGTGATGAAGAGGCCCATGGATCCCCAGAACCATGGTCCTTGTTGTAGTATAATGTCTCTTACCTCAGATCAAGGGAATTTCACAATGAAGAACCCCTTGGAACAAAGGTGAATTTCATAGTGAATAGTCCAGTTTATGAATATCCAATGAAAGATCTCAATAGTTTTTGGCCAAAAACAATTGAATCGACCGATAATAGCTTGTCATTCAAATGTATTGCAATGCTCATATGTTTCTGGTATATCTATATTTAATTTTGGAGTATAATTCAGTTGTTCCATAATATATGGACTGAGTTTAGTTCCAACTTGCTTTGGTGTCATTGTAGGAGTGTTTTTTCCTTGTAGGATATTCTTGAAAGAAAGGCCTCCATTTTTGTGCTTCTGTTGTGGTTCTATGTTTTTTGTTGAACTAGTCCCAATGGCTCCTCCTAAATATTTTGTTTTACTAGAGGCCACAACGCCACCTCTCAACCTCAGGTTGAGTGTTATAGTGGACACTGATAAGATATTGTAGTCCATCAGGGGTTTGGGGTCTTGTAGTTCTCTGCCCCTAGATGTCAAATGTTGCAATATGACATGATATCCAATATGTTGGGAGATGATATTATTTAGATGCAATACACATTCTGTTGCAAGAACCTAAACCAAAGAAGATGTCCCCGAAGGGGTTTTAATAATAATTTGAAATCAGTAAGAATATACCAAAAATGGTGGGTTTGTATCCTTCTGGAGATTGCTAAGTTAAGCATCTTCAGGTTCTACGCAATGCAATGGAGTCTGTGTGAACTCCTTCAGTGACCTGTTGTCCTGGTTCCAGGAGCCAAACTCCCTATTATGATCGATGGAACACTCTAAAGCATGTAGCCCAAAAGGCACAAAGAGTTGGGAATAGCACTTGATGGCAGAAAACAGTTTTTCGGCCCTAGCATATGGTCCATATATCAAACCCAAAACCAACCGAGGCACAAAATGGAAGTTTTTCTTGAATCTTCATGAAAATGGTGGGCATACCTGGTAGCCATCAATAAAAAAAGGTTTAGGATACAACCAACCGAATGAAGAATTTTGTTTTCCCCCCACAATGACAATGTATAGTTGTTGTTGTGTCAGTGGTCCAGCCTCCACCGCAACATCAATAACCTTGTGACCCATCCACCGAATCCATCCCCCAATTGTTCCACTCCCCATTGCAAAGCCAATTGCTGGATACAGACCACAACAGGAGACGGAGTCACATATCTGACAACTATCAAATGCATTGTTTGTTGGGGAAGATGTAGTCCTTTCTATTTGTAGAACCATCTTGTAAGAACCTGCATCTATGGACACAGAAAGATAAATAAAACAATAGTGACAGAGAAAACTAGTTTGTTCCCTCTGAACTGGTTCATCAAGTAAACCCCATCTGATAAACTGGAGCCTCCATCGACCCGGAGCATCCGCATCCTTGTTTCCTATGAGCTGTCCAAGGGATAAAACATGTTAGCCACTTCCAAAACCCCATTTTCGCACATATAAACCCTAGCTCTATTTTGCTCCATTTTTCTCTCTTGGACATGTAAAATCAAGACCACATTTATACTAATGCAACTTCAATTGATAAAACATTGCAATATTTAATTCCTAATCTCTATGCTTTGTCAAATTTCATGAAAAATACAGTAGTAACAGACTTTAAGACAAACAAGGTACTTTAGCTTTAGAATGTATGTATTTAATAGGCTTAATGGAATATCCTTTTGTACAAAACACATATCTCATATATATGTACCATAAATCTTCATGTTTGTTGTTGATCATACTTCTATCATGTTTGTGATGCATTTGTCTTCTTTATGTCATCTTTGTGTCTTTTCAAATATTGTTAATGTTATCTTAGTGACATTATTTGCTTTATTAAAATCTCATTACCATCAATTTCAAATGTTTTTTTTTTCTTTTCTTTTTTTATATCTTGTACATATTGATATAATCAAATTAGTGTCCAAAATAGGTTAAAAAAATGCATTTTAATGTGTGTTTATCCTATACATGCAATGAATACACCATCTATATGTGCATTGCATAATCTCGATTATATGAACGTATTAACTAACAATGCGTGCTCCACACATAATATTTAATATTTGAAAATTTCATTTACTAAGACAAAATTTAGGTCCACATTGAGATTAATATACCTTTTGATATTAATGGAACTTCAATTGATTCAACATTGCAATATTTAATTCGCAATCTCTATGCCTTCTCAAATTTCATGAAAAAAACAATAGTAATAGACTTTTAGACAAAGAAGGTACTTTAACTTTAGAATGTATGTATTTAACAAGCTTAATGGAATTCCCTTTTGTACAAAAGACATATCTCATATATATGTACCATAAATCGCATAAAAAGAGAGAGAAAGTATAATGGTCTTTTATATATGGGTCACTTACTACTCCAAATCTTCTTATAAAATAGAACTTCATGAGGCTATAATAGAATTTCTTCCATATTTGCTATGACAATAGCTCAAAACTCTGGTCCCACTTTCAATCACAAAACTATTTTTTCAACACTTTTCTAGTCCTAGGTTGAAAAACATTTTCATACATCTGCATGCAAATAGACTAGATCAATATAACATTTCCTCTAACAGAAGGAGGAGGATAATGAAAATTTGATGTGTTAACTATATTTGGTATAATACCTTATTGAAAGGTTCAAAGGGTGAGAAAAATTGGTTATACAAGCATTCAAAGGTTTTATTGACAAGATGGTTAAGGTTGATGCATAACATTCTTTCCAAAAATTTCATAAGAAAATTAATCAAATACAATGATTAAACTCATAAACTATACCTTGAAACACAACATCAAACAAAGTGTTGGAAATTAAATAGAATGACCAAGAAAAGGTTGATCAATGAAAACTTTGATGGCTAATAAGGACATCCAAAATGTGACATATGTGACTACATTCATTCACAATTTTGATGCATTTTAACTATCCACATTTTAACAATATGCATTCTACTTATCACTTGATGCATTCTACTTATCATTTAACTTCAAACTTACATCACTAAAAGTTGGTATGGATAAATTGTAACTATTACAAAGGGTATCAAAAGTTGGGCTCTAAAACTCTACATATGTGAGTCATGCAAAGTTACAACTAAATAAAAATTTACTTTCATTTCTTCATATTCATGAACTTAAATTTAAAACCTTTAAGTATCAAACCACACATCATGCAAAATGTACCATGTTTTATGATGCAATTTTATATTATTGGTTGGAGGAGGATAATGATAATTTTATTGGAAATAATACTGAGAGGGGGGGTGAATCAATATTTACAATTCAATAATATTTCATTTCCCAAACAGGTTTATATACGCTACTTATGTGAAGTGAACTTGTGTGTACATGCTACTGTGATTATAGAAACCATCATATATCCAGAGAAATTATGATTTAGTCAATTTATCATGTTTTGAACTTTAATTAGTCCATCAGTAACTTGTTAAACATTACAGTAAAAACATAATAAACCATCACACATAAGAAACACACATGAACACTAGGATTTAAGGTGGAAACCCAATGCGAGAGAAAAATCACCTGTTGATGTCGTCTCTGTCTTCTTTTAATATTAAGAAAATTTGTTTACAGTCTTGTATTAGTGTAGACTCATACCAGTACGCAGGAACCCACCTACAGAAAGATACAACCTTCTCTTGTTTTCCAACTTCTACTGGAAGGGAGCTACAACCCCCTAGCTCTTGTACTAGACAATGTGTTTACTAGTACGTAGGCACTAGCCTACAGAAGGATATGACCTTCTCTCTTCCTCCAGGGACCACGTTTCATAAATTTTCAGACTGGATGCTTTTGGTACACAACAATACAAATGAAGGCCTTGTTTCATCAAATTTTCATACTCGACCCATCCGAACTTCCAAACTGCATCAACCAATAATTAGTTAATCGGAACAGTGTACTCAACCTAGAAACCTGCATCATCATTCAGAACCAACTGTAACCTCAAAAATCATGCATCAGAATGTATACACTACTTTACTGAACCCAACTTGTGTGTATACACTACTTCCTATAACCAAACCTACGTATCCCTCCAAAACTACTGAAACATAAAACTTATGAATCAAGTTTGTATCAACTAGAAATATACTGAACATCTACTGCCAATTTACAGAGCTTTATATAGGTAGTAGCAGAGATAACCCTTCTCAATTAAACAATAAACCAGTTAGACACCAAACTCCTTATGCATTCAGTTTTACATTCAGATCTAAGAAGACTTCATTGATAGACAACAATAAAACAATAGAACTAATCAGATGGATTAGTCATTTATGAAGAATAGGATTTTCCTTTGTATATGCTACCTTAAAGAGTCGAACCTGCATGTATACATGATTTTACCAAGGCGAACCAATGTATAGATCTGCAAATATTAACTCACAACTTCACTGCTATTTCAGACTTCAGACAAACCTAGATCATGATGTTTAAAGAATAAAATAGGTGTACACAATTAGATCTAGCCTAACCAATATCAGATCATTCGATGATAAGTCATTTCAGGTCTCATGCTCCTGATCCAACATTGAATTAAAGGTGCACAAAATATTTCAGACCAAATCACAAACATAGCCCCTACAACATAAAATATACTTTAGATGCAAGTATTTTTGAGAAACCCTTTTCATTTGCATGCTATGGTCTTATGATCTTCTCCTCCTTATATAGTTTTATGCCTTTCTCAATACCTCAGACCAAAACCACTTAGGACATGTGGTATTCTTGGATGAGATCAAATAGTCATTACTCCACTCAATATTGTGGGCTAATACCATGGTATTGGTCCCTGGTATTGTTTCATCTTGAATTTCCTTGATTTTCTAGAATATACATGCTTTTGTTCTTGTTAAAGTGCATGTCTATGTATACGCTCCTTTTGTTCTATGTACCAGCATGTATACACTGTTTTGACTAAGTGGACATGTGTATACATCTTAAACTACTTTACACCATTGTTTTCCTTCAACTTATTTATTCTGATCAGCAGACCTTAGTTCCATCTTCATGTTCTTATCTACCAATGCCCTGTTACCTTTGAAATGATCTATTACACAGTGAGTGGACTTTTATCAAAACCGAACTGACCTGTGAGTGAGTTATCATCAAGGACAACACTTGTATCATAATTCCAACAATATTCCCCTTTGGACTTGATGGAACCATGTTGATGTTGATTACTACAAGCTATAGAAACAATGAAAGATAACAAGCAACACCAAAATACTCTCCCCCTTTGACATAAAGGGAAAAGAGCAAACCAAGATACTCTCCTCTTTTGATATACATTATATTGTCCATGATCCCCCTGAGTACATGCTGAGTCTGCAGAGATATGTTTCAAAATAATAACATGACTCTATAACTCAACTAAGTGAGTATGACCTCCCTAAGATTAATGACTCATACATGCATCAATCATCCAACCAAGTGGGGATACACCACATTTGACTCATCCACCCAGCCAAGTGGGGATATACTAATTTCTTATACATGATTGAAATACAACAATTATTACATCATCCATCCCATGCATAGTGGGGATACAAATTACATCATATGTCCAATAGGAAGCATTCAAACATAGACTATGACAGAAGGACACATATCACACCCTAGATATTTACATGACTTATGCAACAAATGATATAAATATCTGCAATCATAGTTGAACTCAATAACCATAATGCCAACAATGCAGAATGTGAGTGAAGGCTAATGCTCCCCTGGACCTATGCTACCTGTGAATTGTTAATAAGTCATTAATCAAGGCATCTTTTTTCAGTCAGATAAAAATCAATGAACAAAGCATATCATCAGACTATAATCATTCAATATCAGACTGAGCACCCATATCAAAGTCTGACCCACTATTTTTTTGTCAGAAAAACAAAAACCCGTGTATATACACGACTATACTTCATGAAACCCATGTGTATGAACCTTCCTCTGAAAAACTAGATTTAATAGTACGATTATGCATCAACTACTCCCAGCTTTTGTTTGAGATATTCAAATGTTTCTCTAGGAAGTTCTTTGGTGAATATATTAGCAACTTGTTCTTTGGAGGGAACATACTCCAATTTAACCTTTTGTTCAAGAACTTGGTCTCGTAGAAAATGGTACTTAATGGGTATGTGCTTGGTCTTGGAGTGCATGAGAGGATTTTTCAAAATATTGATGGCACTTGTATTATCACATAGAATGGAGATGAGTGGATTACATGTGATATGAATGTCTTGCAATGTTTGCATCATCCAAAGTAGTTGTGTGCAACAAGATGTAGTAGCCACATATAATGATTCAACTGTAGATAAGGAAATTACACTTTGTTTCTTGCTGAACCAAGACACTAACCATGAACCCATATAGAATGCACTTCCACTAGTGTTGTTTCGATCATTAACATTTCCTACCCAGTCTGCATCTGTATATGCATGAAGAGTAAGGTCTGTATCTTTAGGATACCATAGTCCAAAGTATTGAGTTCCTTGAAGATATTTGAAAATTATTTTCACCGCCTGAAGATGTGATTCCTTTGGATTTGCTTGGAACCTTCCAAACATTCCTACTGCATGCATGATATCAGGTATGGTACCTGTTAGATAAAGCATACTTCCAATCATAGATCTGTAAGTTGGTTGGCTTACTGCTAGTGATTCATCGTTGGAACTGAGACTGTATCCTATTACCATTGGAGTACATACTAATTTAGAATCTTCCATTCTATACTTCTTCAAGATCTACTTGAGATATTTGGTTTGTGAAATAAAAATACAATCTTTTGTTTGTTGTACTTGTAGACCAAGAAAATAAGTAAGTTCACCAAGTAAGGACATTTCAAATTCTTGCTGCATTATTGAAGCAAAATTCTGACTCATAGTGTTGGGTGCGGGATCCCCCCCAAGGAACGTTTTGGGGTTTAAAGCCCAAGTTTTGACTAAGTCCGATGTAAAGACTCCACGATTTATGGGTGCAGAGTGCGAAGTTGTAATTAAGTCATAGGGTTGTCCGGCCTTACTTTTGTAATGTAATGTCAGCTTGAGAGTTCTACCCATGGTCCGTGGACCATGGGATTGTATAAATAGAGTGAGGCTCTAAGTGTAAAGGGACATCAAAGGAATGGAAGATAGAATATCTAATGATGAAGAATTGAGTCAAAGTGAAAAGTCATGTCTTCGGGTTGTAGAGTAGGAAAAGGCTCTGCAACTGAGTGTGCAGAGGCCTAGTCGTCTGCAGCTGGGTGCGTAGGGTAGGTTGAGTCTGTAACCGATTGATGCATTAATAAAGATAAGTTTTACATTATTTTTGTGTATCTTTCCCTGTTTTATGCATTGAAGTATGTTGGGTATGAATTGCAAGTTACTATTTATTTGTTGCGCGAACTCATCTGATGTGTTGAATAAGTGAATATAAGATAAAGTATTTGTTTGCACGAAGATAACTAACTGTTATAAGAAGATAACTAAGATCTGTGGCATAACTTGGGGAATAGCGCAGATCGCTACTTTAGAGGCATGAAAGCTCCTCAGCCCCTAGTTGGGTCTGCGCGAAGGTGACTATAATAGGGCACGAAGTCTTCGTAGGTTAGGAAGGTGCGCAAAGTGATCTGTGTGAAGGTACTCATAGTTGGACCAAATTGATCCCTCAGACATCTCAAGGGTGTGGAAAACTGGTTCCAGCATCCCCCCATACTGCTTTGGGTGAGACCTCAGTCCGCGCCCCATGGGTTGTTGCCAAAAGGGCCATTAGTATAGGGATTTGTTTGGCTAAATAACTCTGAACCTGGGTCAGGCCCCCTAAAGCCAACAATGGTTCCGTTGTCGGGACAGGAATTTGCATAGAGATGTCCGATGTCATAGCATTGGAATCCACCTAAGAAAGAAATTAAAGGTTGGTTGGACATGAGAATTCATGAATTTGTGGCACAAGAGAATAGGAATCCATGAATATCAAAGGAAGAGTGGTTAGACTGCTACCTGTACACAGAGATCGACGAAATTTTATTCGCACCTTTCCCTACTAAGATCTACGAGTGGATCACGATCTAGCAAATAGACAAGGAAGGTGGAAGCTCTATAATCCTATTGTGTGGACCCCAGAGTTGGTGCATAGGTTGGAAGCATCGGAGGATAATATTGCACGTGTTACTGACCATTGGCTCGATCAAGTTATAAGAGGATTCATTATTGAGTTCGCGGTAGATAATTCAGTCAACTATAGCGAGGTAGAGCGATGCTTTCTCAAAGGACCATGAGGTAAGTATGTAAAATATCTTAATACTTGGATTAAAATGATATCGTGTGAAAAGAGGGTTATGCAATTACCTTGATGTCTGGATACATGTGAAGTGGAAGAACCTACAGAAACGAAGGAAGTAAGGGACTAGAGAATAACCCTTTGATTTAACCTCCACAGGGAGACGAGGAAGAGATTGTGAAGGTCTCGCCGTGAAGTGCGATCAATTTGATAAGGTAGAGGATTCCGTGCATACCACCCCCACCCATGCCACCACCAGCTTCACTGCCTTCACCTCCATCCTCGCCCGTACCACCTCTGCCACCACCGTGAGTCAATATGGAAAGCGCGATAAAGTTTCTTGTGTTTAACGGAGTAGGAAATGAAGATCTAGACCATTTTTGGTTCATGATAAGAGTTGTATGGGAAGCACAAGAAGTGATAGATGATAATATAAAGAAAGTTACACTAGTTAGTTCTCTCTAGGATTGCGCACCGACTTGGTATATTAAGCATTCTAATGACAATCCGAATGCGGGGATCGCGGATATCCAAATTGCACTGAATAGAGAATTTAGAAGGTAAAAGTCATAGGTGCAGTCGATGATTTGATTTAAAAAGATCACAATTCTACCAGGTGAGACTCCTTGGGAGTTGGATCAGAGATTGAAGTGCACAATTCTCGAAGCTAATATGACTTTGACGGATGGACAACACCGCTAATGGTTTGTAGCATTGTTGAACATTTGAGGAAGGCGTTGTCACAATAGAGGTTAACGACTTAGGTAGAGGCCTTGGAGATCGTGATGAGGCTGCATGAGAACCCGATACAGGATCCTAACTTGGGAGTTTAGCACATCCACGCGTAGTTGCAAAACCTATGCCTTGAGATGCAAATCCTGAAACAGGACAGAACAGCTCTCCTAGAAGTGCACAAAGAGGTATGATGTGTAAAATGCAAGGGTCAGGGTCATGATAAGGATCACTGCCCTGTATTCGCAAATTACCTCGCAAGAGGAGGATCGATGTCGTTTAGACTGGAGACACAAGCAAGACCACTTGCGACGCCTGCTTTTTGGTGCATGATTTGTTAAATTGGAGGAAAGCATGCTATGGACAACTGCCATTTGTTACAGAAGTACACTCATAATTCGCAACATTTGTTCTATAATTTTTGTAAATCGGTTGGACATGATGAGTGCACCTATAGAAGCTATGACCTGATGATGGATAGGACTCCCACCTATAGAGTTCAGGTCAAAACGTGACCCCTTGACTAGAACGCGGGAGTGGCGCGAACTGGATTTCAGGGGCATGGATGAGGCCGAGGTGGAGGAGGACCTGGAAGAGGACACATACAACTTATATGCTACAATTGCGCAGGGCCAGGACATTATGCCCCTGATTGTATGAATCCAATGCATCCATCATGTCTATATTGTACCTTGCTTGACCACAAGACAGAGGACTATCTAATGTTGATAGCTAGGTTGCGCAACAAGGGAGTACTCTAACCTCTTGTTACTCAGAACTTGCAGAAGATGAGGTCTGAGCCACGCAAGGAAGATCCAAATGTGAACATGGTGCTCTGAAGTGGAATTACGATGGGAGATGATAAAGTCAAACAACTCGAAGATAGTAATTTTGTTCACAAGGCTCTAACGAAAGAGGTAGAGTTTGATTTGGAGCGCGTTAAGAAAATTTTCATGGAAGCTAGGAAGAGCTTCATTGATGCCTCCACTTCAGGAAGCAAAGATAGATTAGAGATGGAAATGGACCCATCTATTCTTACAACATTCCTAGAAACATGCACGAAGCTACTGTACGATAGTAAGGCTATCAATGGATTGCAGGAACTCATTAATAGATGTGTTGGGACCATGTCAGGAGAGCCGCATGTAGTCCGGAAGGTTAGAAAGCATGCGACAAAGATAGGAAGAGAAATGAGGCTGACTGCACAGATTGGAGAATATGAGATGGACTGGGTAATTCTAGACATAGGACTAGACGCGAATGTTCTGCTGAAGCAGACATGGGAGCGCATGGGAAGGACTACGCTATAATGGTCTCCTATCCAGCTACGAATGGAGAACCAACAAAGATACTACCTATGGGGAGATTATAGGGAATCACTGTGGATATTGAAGGGGCAAGCATGCTAGCAGACTTTGAAGTGATAGAGATTGTTGATGACAACAATCCCTACCCCATGCTCTTAGGAATCAATTGGGTCACTGACATGAATGGGGTGATTAATTTGAGGAACCGCGAGATGATTTTTGAGAAAAAGTCTCTGCACTTAGTCGTACCTTTAGACCCTACAGAAGGATCGTGCTGCATAGAGCCGATGCATGACTATGAAAGAGACAACGATTTGGACTGCGTCTACAAGATAAACGAGCAAGAGAAAGACTAGGTAAATCCCACCGTGGATGGATGAATCTCATGGGAGCACGAAAGCTCTTATACGTTGGATTTGGATGAAGAGATAGAGCGATGGAAGAACTAGTTACATGAGGTAACCACGTTGAACTGTAACATGATGACAAGATCGTTGTACTGCGTATCGAGAGAAGTGAGAGATTTGCCTACTTATGATGCATTAGGTGAGGTATATGCTTTCTTGGATAGATTTGAAAGGGAGGTGCCGGAAAAGCAACGTTTCCAGGCTTTGAAGTGGGTATTGCACGCTATTCCCGCGATGTGGTGGGGTACACACCAAGGAAGCTTGGAGGACTGGCGCGAATGCAAGAGAATGATGCACATACATTTTCGGAAGCCTAAGATGCAACTAGCAAATAAATACAATGTACGGGATGGCCCACGCATGCATTTGTCCAGGTGGGTACATGCATATGTTAAACAAGCTGTGCGGATGCCAATGGAATTCACGTTGCGGAACACGGTCAATAAGCATGTGTTGGGAAAGCCATTTCGAAAACGGTCCCTCTAGTTGGAATGATGGAGTGTGGAGAGACTGAGTGTGCAGAAGGATAACCATGCAGAAGCCTTTAACGAAGTGTGTGAAGCACTCAACAAGGTATATAATGTGCAACGAAGTAATTGGGACCTATGTGTACCAACAATTTTGTGGGCTTATAGGACAACGTGCAAGAAACTAACGGGATAGATGCCTTCTAGGTTGGCCTATGGAGAAAACTGTGTAATGCCAATGGAGTATATTATTCCTAGTCCATACATAGCACCGCCTATGAATATGATGGTTCACGGAGCCTTGGAAGAAGGGATCACGCAGCTGAAGGAAAAAGAATGCTTGCGACCTGATGAAGAGATCCAATAGGGTAATCTTAGGCTCCAAGAACTCATGAATGAAAGAGATCGACCAAGGGAGAAAATCACTCTGGTGGAAGCAAAAGTCAAGAAGCTTGAGAAAGGAATAAAGAAGGATTTTCTTGATAAGAAAACATTGGCAATAAAACAAGATGCGCAAAATTACGTTGACAAATTTGGGGACTAACGTCGAGATTTGATCAACTTGATGTGTTGGATTGGACCGTATATTACTAGAGGAGGCACTGATGCTGGCGCAATTCAGATGCTGAAGTGCGCGATGCTGATAGTAAGGATAAAAGGCATATTTTTTCCAGGAAAAGTGATTGATGGCTGGTTGAAGCCATATACAGGTGGCCTGGCCACCTAACTAGCTATGGGAAGCACAGTCTTAATGCTCCAGACAGTTGAAAGGAGGTAGGAGACTATAAAATACTCTGTTCGAGAGCTGCGCAATGTCAGGGTTGTGCGTAGGAGTGAAGGGTCATAGGGTCTGCGACAGCGCAAGGGTGGTTGCACTGTCGCGCAAGTTGGCTAGAAAGTGACCGTTGTAGTCCCTATTCGTGATGTGTGCTTGACTTGAGACCAAATGGAGCGAGCAGAAGGCATTTAAGGCACACTTTATGGGCAATATTTGGGAAAATTTTCTGCCAAGAGAGCATTAATGGACTGGATTTGGGGGGAATGGTTGAATTTGAATTCAAAAGGCACTATAAAGTACAAAGGGTTGCCCCATAAACAATAATTGGTCATTTGCAAATTGAGCTGTCATGCACCTAGAGTATTCTAAACCGAGACATGTTTAACCTATTGAGAGCATTGTTTGAGCACCTGATTAAGCAATTGAGAAATTTTTGGACAAACAAAATGGAAGCATCTAAAGAAGCCAGGGAAATCAGAGAAATAACCACCGAAGAGGCCGTGTAGACCATGATAGTAGAGGATGCCCCTGAGAGCACTGGGATAGTTGCAGAAATCCCTAAATCGTTGTGCACTCTGAGACCAAAGAAAGATAAGCAGCCCATGATTCCAGTGCACATGTCCCCTCAAAACTTGCTGAGAACTAAATTAGCCATGGAGGAAAAAGGGAAAGTGATTAATTTGGAAGCCAATGAGGAGGAAGAAGACCTTGAGGACATCCTGATCGAAGAGGATGAGGACAAAGACATGGAGGAAGAAACCGAGGGCACACACCCTCCAACCAGGATTCCTGCATATGTTCCTCTACGGAAGGGGAAGGTAAAGGTGCCCAAGGACCTAGATGAGAGAAAGAGCTCTCTGCAGACTTTGCTGCTCCCTGACGATATCATTTTTGAAGGAGCACACCTGGGATGGGCACCAAGTTTGAAGTTCGAATATTGGGATCTCGCCAACCACAAGAAATTCCTTCATCTAGTGACCACACAACTCATGAAGCCGATGCAAAACACTACGGCAGGAGTCATAGAGTTGGAGTTGCACAAGTGGTTACGCAGAGTTGAAACGACATGGTTGTTGGACCTGCTCTGGGTGCCACATTACCATCGTGCCCCAGTGACTATCTTCGTCAACAAGAAGCTGCTCTACCTGGTGCATGATGGGTGTTTGTGTCTAGAGGAGCCCATCCCCATCACAGACCTCCTAATCCATATAATTACCTGACTCCCTTGTAAAGGGGAAGACCCAACATAAATTTCAAAGGGTAAAAGCAGTGATTTGGCCATCACGGTGGCCATGAAAAATAAATATAAGCTAGAGAAGAAAAATAGGGGCTATGCAATCTCTGGTATCGAAAACAAGGCAGTGAGAGTTGCGACTCAGATACTGGTGGGTAAGGTCATGCGAAAGTGCCGCACAGATGAATTGCCTATGCTAGTGGTTGCACTTGCCGAGCAGTGCGCAGAGGGGGTCCAATTTAACTGGTCCGAACTCTTGTGCAAGGAGTTCCTGGAGAATTGCCGCGAGGGATAAGAACAAGGGAAAGCCTTCCGCCATGCATGGATTTTGCTATCCATAGTGCTGGTGGCTGGGGAATTACCTAAGCACAGCCAGTTCACCACAATTATGAGGGATCTCCTAGAGGCCATGAAGTATGCTTCGTTTTGGGCCACTAAAGACGCAAACTGGATTCGAGATAGTAAGATATTTTGGGTGTTCATGGAGATGAACATCAGAATGGGGATTAACTGTAAGCCATGGTTATCACCTACTGTCTACAATAGCCTACAAAGCTTCATGGAGTTTAAGGTAGACTTCCACCACGTCTACATCAGGGCGCGTAAGGACCACCCGAAGAAGTGGAATTAGCGACCATAGCTGGCCATGTATGATGCTATCTTCAACATTATTGAGGCATGGCCACCGGAGTGGCACAATCCAGCCACCTCTGCAACATAACCGGAAAATTCTCCTGAACAGTGAAAGGAGGAGACAAAACTGTGGATGGCGCAGTTGGTAGAAAAGAGAAGAAAAGAAGCTATAGTAGAAGCACAGAAGGCAGCAGAGAAGGAGTGCAAGGACCGGAAGTCGCCTTTGCCTGAGAAGGAACAAGAAATGAAGACAGAGATAGAGGAGGGTGGTGCAGACCTACAAATAATGATGACATAGTTAAAATGCTAGTGCACGAGAGAGCAGGTGGGGCCACGAAAGAAGTTGAAAGCGTTTAAGACTTCTTTTGACCTGATCACCCTCACTGAGGGAGATCTACACGATATAGGGGAGATGGTGCATGAAGTCACTGTGGAAGCCCTCCAACAGTTGACAGAGGAGAATCAGATTGTCTTGGGGGCCCTACGGGCACATATTCAGGAGTTGCAGGTGCACACTCCCCAGGTTGGTACTCTCTTAACCAACATTGTAGAAGGAATGGTCGTGGCTAAGGAAATGTTGCATACCCGCATGACCAACACAATAGTGCTACTAGAGGGGAACTAGTTATAGAAAACAAGGCTGACAGCCCTATGGTAAGTGCGTTGAAAGTGGTAGTAATCAACATGGTTGCGCTCCCTCAGGAGACGCTCTATGTCCTACAGGATAGAGTGACTCCAGAATTGCAGGCTAAGGAGGGCCATGCCCTGCAGGTGTCGAATGAACAAAGAATCAACATGGAGAAACTACACCTGCAGCGTGACGAGGTTGTGGCGCAAAAATGATATATGGTGCAGGTGGTTGAGGAAGCCTGCTAGATGGTCCTTGAGTTGGCCATACCAGTAGAGGCGCACATCCATAGGTTAGCAACAGGGGTGTGGGAGGCACGAGAAGAGATGGCCAAGGCTAAGAAAGAGTTGAACCTTCAGATAAAAGAGCTGTGGTTGAAGGCATAACCTTCCACTCCTCTAGAGGTAAGGGAACAGTGTGTCAGCGCTATTACATCGGGGATAGATGAGGTCAGTAGTGTAGTGAAGGACTGCACCAAAATGTTGGAAGAATCATTCAAGGTCCTCATCACTCTGCAGGAGGACCTGATAATACAGTGCTTAGAAACAGAGGCACGTGAGCTATAGCAACAGTATGACAACATCAAAGGGACCGTGCAGACGGTGGCTGTCACACAGAGGCTTGCACAAAAGTAACAGGCAAAAGCACTTAAGGAGCAAGGAGACGCAACGTAACACAGAGAAGCAGTTTTGAAGGCGCATGTCTAGCCTTGGACTGACGAGGCCATCGTAATGACAACAACAATTTAAGATAAGCTCCCGTAGATGCAGGGGACGTAGGAGAAGATACAGGGAAGCAATTCAGATACTGTGGTCTCTAAACAACGTGTCCAGGAGATACAACAGGCATCCACTCAGTGCGTTGCTGACCTTGTAGCGGTTCAAGCAAAATTGGGAGGTCTCTATATGAAGATATCCACACCAATAGAGTGACTCGAGGGTGAGTCATGATGTTTGTGTTGGGGGCCTATTGGGCGTGGGATCCCCCCAAGGGTTTTCCCTTAATTTTGTAATGTAATGTTGGCTTTAGAGTTCTACCCATGGTCCATGAACCATGGGATTGTATAAATAGAGTGAGGCTCTAAGTGTAAAGGGACATCGAAGGAATTGAAGATAGAAGATCTAATGATGAAGCATTGAGTCAAAGTGAAAAAGTCGTGTCTTTGGGTCATAGATTAGGAGAAGGCTTTGCAGTCGAGTGTGTAGAGACCTAGTCATCTACAGCTGAGTGCGCGGACCCCTGCAGTTGAGTGCGTAGGGTAGGTTGATTCTGCATGGTAGGTTGATTCTGTAACCGATTGAAGCATGAACAAAGATAAGTTTTATATTGTTTTTGTGTATCTTTTCCTATTTTATGCATTGAAGTCTATTGGGTATGAATTGCAAGTTACTGTTTATTTGTGGCATGAACTCATATGAATATGTTGAATAAGTGGATATAAGATAAAGTATCTATTTGCATGAAGATAACTAACTATTATAAGAAGATAAGTAAGATCAATGGTGTAACTTTGGGAAATAGCACAGATCGTTGCTTTAGCAGTGCAAAAGCTCCTCAGCCCCTTGTTAGGTCTGTGTGAAGGCGAGTATAATACGGCACGAAGGCTTTGTAGGTCAGGAAGGTGTGTGACGTGACATGCGTGAAGGTACAGACAATTGGACCAAATCAACCCCTCAAACATCTAAAGGGTGTGGAAACTTGGTTCCAACATCCCCCCATACTGCTTCAGGTGAGAACTCAGTCTGCACTTCGCGGGCTGTTGCCGAAAGGGCCAATAGTACAGGGATTTCTTTGGCTAAATAACTCCAAACCTGGGTCGGGCCCCCTCAAGCCAACAAATGGTTCCATTATCAAGACTAGAATTTGCATAGAGATGTCTAAAGTCGTATCATTGGAATCTAGCTAAGAAAAAAATCGAAGGTTGGTTGGACAGGAGAATTCACCAGTTCATGGCACAAGAGAACAAGAATTCGCGACTATTAAAGGAAGAGTGGTTAGACTACTACTTGTACACAGAGATCCATGAAATTTTCTTCACATCTTTGCCTAGGGATCATGTAGTTGAACGAAGAAGAACATTTGTGACCTAATGAAGAGATCCAATAGGGTAATCTTGGGCTCCAAGAGCTCATGAATGAAAGAGCTCAGCCATGGGAGAAAAGCGCTCTGGTGGAAGCAGAAGTCAAGAAGCTTGAGCAAGGCATAAAGAAGGATTTTCTTGATAATAAAAATGTGGTAATAAAACAGGATGTACATGATTACGTTGACAAATTTGGGGAATACCACTGAGAGTTGATCAACTTGATGCCTTGGATTGGACCGTATATTACTAGAAGAGGCATCGATGTTGGTATGATTCAGATGCTAAAGTGCACAATGCAGACAGCAAGGATAAAAGGCATATTTTTTCTAGGAAAAGTGATTGATGGTCGGTTGAAGCTATATATAGGTGGCCCGACCACTTGACTAGCCATGGGAAGCACAGTCTTAATGCTCCAGGTAGTTGAAAGGAGGCGTGAGACTATAAATACTCTACTCGAGAGTTGCACAATGTCAGGGCTGCGCACAGGAGTGAAGCGTCATAGGGTTTGCGACATCGAAAGGGTGGTTGCGCTGCCATGCGAGTTGGCTGGAAAGTGACCATTGTAGTTGCTATTCATAATGTGATGCTTGACTTGAGACCAAATGGAGCGGGCGGCATGCATTTAAGGTGCGCTTTATAGGCAATATTTTGGAAAATCAGCTGCGAAGAGAGCATTAATGGAGCGGATTTGGGGAAAACGGTCGAATTTGAATTCAAAAGGTGCTATAAATTACAAAGGGCTGCCCCGCAAACAACAATTGTTCATTCACAAATTTAGTTGTCATGCACCCAGAGTATTCTGAACCGAGACATGTTTAACCTATTGAGAGTGTTGTTTGAGCATCCAGTTAAGCAATTGAGAAATTTTTGGACAAACAAAATGGCATCATTTGAAGAAGCCAAGGAAATCAGAGAAATAGCCGCCAAAGAGGCCACGTAGGCCATGGCAATAGAGGATGCCCCTCAGAGCGTTGGGATAGCTGTGCAAATCCCTAAATCGCTGCACACGATGAGACCCAAGAAAATAAGCAACCCATGATTCTGGTGTGTATGTCCCCTCAAAACTCGGTGAGAACTATATTGACCATGGAGGAAAAAGGGAAAATGATTAATTTGGAAACTGATAAGTAGGAAGAAGACCTTGAGGACATCCTAATCAAAGAGGATGAGGATGAAGACATGGAGGAAGAAACCGAGGGCATGCACCCTCCAACCAGGCTTCCCGCATATGTTCCTCTATGGAAGGGTAAGGTAAAGGTGCCCAAGGACATAGATGAGAGCAAGAGCTCTTTGCAGACTCCGTTGCTCCCTGACGATATCATTTTTGATGGAGCACACCTAGGATGGGTGCCAAGTTTGAAGTTTGAATATTGGGATCTGTCTGACCACGAGAAATTCCCTAATCTAGTGACTACACAGCTCATGAAGCCAAAGCAAAACACCGAGGTGGGAGTCATAGAGTTGGAGTTGCACAAGTGGTCACGCGTATTTGAAACAACAGGGTTGTTTAACTTGTTCTGGGTACTGCATTACCATCGTGCCCCAGTGACTATCTTCATCATTAGGAAGCTGCTTTGCCTGGTGCATGATGGGAGTTTATGGTTGGAGGAGCCCATCCCCTTCACAGACCACCTAATCCATAGAATTACCTGACTCCCTTGTAAAGGGGAAGACCCAGTAGACATTTCGGAGGGTAAAAGCAATGATTTGGCCATCGCAGAGGCCATGAAAAATAAATATAAGCTGGAGAAGAAAAAGAGGGGCTACATGATCTCTAGTGTCCACAACAAGGCAGTGAGAGTTGTGACTCAGATACTGGTGGGTAAGGTCATGCGGAAGTGCCACGCGGATGAGCTGCCTGTGCCGGTGCTTGCACTTATCAAGCAGTGCGTAGAGGGGATCCAGTTTAACAGGTCCAAATTATTATGCAAGGAGTTCCTGGAGAATTGCTGTCAGGCATAGTAATAGGGGAAAACCTTCCACCATGCATGGATTCTGCTATCCATAGTGTTGGTGGCTGGGGAATTTCCTGAGGACAGCCAATTCCCCACAATTGTGAAGGATCTCCCGAAGGCTACGAAGTATGCTTCACTGTGGGCCACTAAAGACACGAATCAAATCTGAGATAGTAATATATTTTGGGTGTTCGTGGAGATGAACATCAGAATGGGGATTAACCGCAAGCTGCATTTATCACCCATTGTCTACAATAGCCTACAAAGCTTTGTAGAGTTCAAGGTGAACTTCCACCACATCTACATCAGGGTGTGGAAGGACCCCTCGAAGAAGTGGAATTAGCTACCATACCTGGCCACAGATGATGCTATCTTCGACGTACTTGAGGTGTGGCTGCCAAAGTGGTGCACTCTATCCACCTCCACGATGGAACCAAAAAAGTCTCCTACACATTGAAAGAAGGAGGAGACAAAACTGTGGATGGCACAGTTTGCAGAAAAGAGAAGAAAAGAAGTTGCAACAGAAGCACAGAAGGTAGCAGGGAAGGGGCATGAGGACTGGAAGTCGCCTTCGCCTGAGCAGGAACAAGAAATGGAGATAGAGACAAAGGAGGGTGGCACGGACCTACAAACAACGATGACACAATTAAAATGCTAGTGCATGAGAGAGCAGGTGGATCATGAAAGAAGTTGAAAGCATCTAAGACTTTTTTCGATCCGATCACCCTCACTGAGGGAGATCTGCATGATATAGGGGAGACGGTGTGTGAAGTCATTGTGGAAGCCCTCCAGTAGTTGACAGAGGAGAATCATATTGTGTTAGGGGCCTCTAGGCAAAGATTCAGGAGTTACAAGTGTGCACTCCCTAGGCTGGTACTCTCTCAACCAACCTCACAGTAAGAATGGTCACGGCTGAGAAAATGTTGCGCTACCGCACGACCAATACAATAGTGTTGCCATAGGGTGCACTAGTTATAGAAAACGAGGCTGACAGGCCTATGATCAGTGCGTTGAAAGGGTTAGGGATCAACATCACTGCACTCCCTCAGGAGATGTTGTATGTCCTACAGGATGGAGTGACTACAGATCTACGGGCTAGGGAGGTCTGTGCAAATGGTCATACCAGCAGAGGCACCAACAGAGACGCGCATCCACAGGTTAGCAACAAGGGTGTGCAAGGCATGAGAAGGGATGGCCAAGGTTTAGCTGGAGCTAAACCTTTAGATAGTGGAGCTATGGTTGAAATCATAGCCTTCCCCTCCTCTAGAGGTAAGGGAACAGAACACCAGTGCCATTACATCGAGGATGGAGGAAATCAGTAGTGTAGTGAAGGACTACACCAAAATGTTGGAAGAATCATTCGAGATCCTCACCACTCTACAAGAGGACCCGAACATACAATGCTTAGAAATAGAGGCACGTGAGCTATAGCAATAGTATGACAACGTCAAGGGGACCACATAGATGGTGGCCCTCATATAGAGGCTCATGCGAATGCAACACGAAAAATTGCTTAAGGAGTAAGTAGATGCAGCGCGACACAGAGAAGCGGTTTTGAAGGCGCGTGTCCAGCCTTGGATCGACAAGGCCTTCGTAATCACAATAAAAATTGAAGATAAGCTCGCGCAGATGCAAGGGACACATGAGTAGATACATGGAAGCAGTTCAGATACTGCGCTCTCTGAACAATGCATCCAGGAGATACAGTAGGCAACCGCTCAGTGTGCTGCCAACCTTACAGTAGTCTAAACTGAAATGGGAGGTCTCTGCATGAAGATCTCTGCACCGACAGAGTGACTTGAGGGCGAGTCACGATGTTTGTGTTGGGGGCTTGTTGGGCGCAGGATCCCCCCGAGGCAAGTTTTGGGGTTTAAAGCCCAAGTTTTGACTAAGTCTGATGTAAAGACTCCACGATTTATGGGTGCGGAGTGCGAAGTTGTAATTAAGTCATAGGGTTGTCCGCCCTTACTTTTGTAATGTAATGCCTTCTTGAGAGTTCTACCCATGGTCCATGGACCATGGCATTGTATAAATAGATTGAGGCTCTAAGTGTAAAGGGACATCGAAGGAATCGAAGATAGAAGATCTAATGATGAAGCATTGAGTAAAAGTGAAAAAGTCGTGTCGTAGGGTCATAGAGTAGGAGAAGTCTCTGCAGCTGAGTGTGTAGAGGCCTAGTCATCTGCAGCTGACTGTGTCAACCCCTACCACTGAGTGCATAGGGAAGGTTGAGTCTACAACTGATTGAAGCATTAATAAAGAGAAGTTTTACATTATTTTTGTGTATCTTTTCTTGTTTTATGCATTGAAGTAGATTGGGTATGAATTGCAAGTTGTTGTTTATTTGCTGCTCGAACTCATATGAATGTGTTGAATAAGTGAATATAAGATAAAGTATCTATTTGCATGAAGATAACTAACTGTTATAAGAAGATAAGTAAGATCCCCAATGTAACTTGGAGAAATAGAAAAGATCATTGCTTTAGCAGCATGAAAGCTCCTTAGCCCCTAGTTAGGTCTATGCGAAGGTGAGTATAATAGGGCATGAAGGCTTCATAGGTTAGGAAGGTGCGCGAAGAGACTTGCACAAAGGTACTCACAGTTGGACCAAATCGACCCCTGAGACATCTCAAGGGTGTGGAAACTTGGTTCTAGCACCCCCCAATACTACTTTGTGTGAGACCTCAGTCTGTGCTCTGTAGGCTGTTGTCGAAAGGGTGAATAGTACATGGATTTGTTTGGCTAAATAAATATGAACCTGGGTCAACCCCCTCAACACCAAATGGTTCCATTGCCGGGACCAGTATCTGCATAGATACATCTAATGTCATATCATTAGAATCCAGCTAAGAAATAAATCGAAGGTTGGTTGGACAGGAGAATTCATGAGTTCGCGGCACAAGAGAACATGAATCCATGACTATCAAAGGAAGAGTGATTATACTGCTACCTGTACACAGAGATCCACAAAATTTTCTTCGCATATTTCCCTACTAAGTTGTACAAGGAGATTGTGAAGCTAGCAGATAGCCAAGGAAGGTGGAAGCTCGATAATATTATTGTGTGGACCCCAAAGTTGGTGCACAGGTTGGAAGCATCAGAGGATAAGATCGCACACGTTGTTGACCACTGGCTTGATCAGGTTATAGGAGGATTCATTACTGAGTTCGCAGTAGATACTTCAGTCAGCTATAGCGAGGTAGAGCGACGCTTTCTCAAAGGACCACAAGGTAAGTAGGTAAAATCTTTGAATACTTGGATTAAAATGTTATTGTGTCAAAAGAGGGTTATGCAATTATCTTGATGTCTGGAGCTACACGAAGTGGAAAAACCTATAGAAACAAAGGAAGTAAGGGACCAGAGAATATCCCTTTGATTTAAACTCCACGAGGGGATGAGGAAGAGCTCGCAAAGGTCTTGCCATGAAGTGCGATCAACTTGATAAGGCAGAGGATTCCATGCATAACAGCCCCACCCACACCACCACCAACTTCACTGCCTTCACCTCCATCTTCGCCTGTACCATCTCCACCACCACCACAAGTCAATATGGCAAGCGTGATCAAGTTTCTTGGGTTCAAGGGAGTAGGAAATGAAGATCCAAACTAATTTTGGTTCGTGATAAGAGCCGTATGGGAAGTTTAGAGAGTGACAGATGATAATATAAATAAAGCAACATTGGTTAGCGCTCTGCAGGATCACGCACTAACCTAGTATATTAAGAATTCTAATGACAATCTGAATGTGGGGATTGTGGATATCCAAATTGCACTGAATAGAGAATTTAGCAGGCCAAAGTTAGAGGTGCAATCGATCATTGGATTCAAAGAGATCACAATGCTACCAGGTGAGACTCCTTGAAATTAGATCAGAGACTAAAGTGCACAATTCATGAAGCTAATATGACTTTGATGGATGGACAACATCACTAATGGTTTGTAGCATCGGTGATGCCGCGTTTGAGGAACTCACTATCACAATAGTGGTTAATGAAACAGGCAGAGGCCTTGGAGATCGTGATGAGGCTGCATGAGACCCTGATACAGGATCGTATCTTGGGAGTTCAAAAGATCCACATGCAATTGAAAAACCTATGCCTTGCGATGCAGAGCTTGAAACAGGATAGGACATCTCTCCCAAAAGTGCGTGAAGAGGTATGGTGCATAAAATGCAAGGGTCAAGGTCATGACGAGGACCAATGCCCGATATTTGCTAATTACCTCACAGGAGGAGGATCGATGACATTAAGGCCAGAGGCACAAGCAGGACCTAGTGTGGTGCCTACTTTATGGTGTGTGATTTGTCAAATAGGAGGAAAGCATGCTACAACAACTACCATTTGTTACATAGGTACACATAGAATTCACAACAGTTGTTATGTAATCTTTGTAAATCAGTTGGACACGATGAGCACATCTGTAGAAGATATGAGTTGATGAAAGATAGCACTCCAACCTACAGAGTTTAGGCTGAAACGTGACCCTTAACCAGAATGCAGGAGTGGTGTGAACTAGATTTCAGGGGCATGGACGAGGCCGAGGTGGAGGAGCACCTGGAAGAGGTCATGGACAGGTGATATGCTACAATTGTAGAGGTCTAGGGCATTATGCCTGTGGTTGTATGAATCCAACACGTCCATCATATCTGTATTGTACCTTGTTTGACCATGAGATAGAGGACTATCCTATGCTGATAGCTAGGCTGCGTGACAAGGGAGCACTCCAACTTCCCCTGACTCAGAACTTGTAGATGATGAGGTATGAGCCATGGGAGGAAGATCTAAATGTGAACAGAGTGCTCTGTAGTGTAATTATGATGGGAGATGATAAAGGAAAACAACTCGAAGATAGTACTTGGGTTCGCAAGGCTCCGACGAAAGAAGCAGAGTTTGATTTGGAGCACGCTAAGGAAACCTTCATGGAAGCTATGAAGAGCTTTGTTGATGCCTCCACTTCAGGAAGCAAAGATAGATCAGAGCCTGAAATGGACCCATATATGCTTATGACATTCTTATAAACATGCATGAATCTATTGCGCGATAGTAAGGTTGTCAAGTGATTGTAGGAACTCATTAACAGATGCGTTGTGACCGCACCAGGAGAGCCACATGTAGTCCGAAAGATTGGGAAGCATGTGGCAAGGATGGGAAGAGAAATGAGGTTGACCGCATAGATTGGAGAATATGAGATGGACCAGGTAATTCTAGACCTAGGATCAGACGTGAACGTTCTGTCGAAGCAGACATGGGAGCGCATGGGAAGGCCTACGTTGTAATGGTCTCCTATCTAGATATGAATTGTGAACCAGAGAAAGATAATACCTATGGGGAGATTGCAAAGAATCACCGTGGAGATTGAAGGGACAAGCGTGCTGGCAAACTTTGAAGTAATAGATATTGTTGATGACAGCAATCCCTACCCCATGCTCTTAGCAATCGATTGAGCCACTACATGAACAGGGTGATTAATCTAAAGAAGCACAAGATGATTTTTAGAAAAAATCTCTATGCGTAGTCATACCTTTGGACCCTGCAAAAGGATCTCGCTACATAGATCCGATGCACGACTATGAAAGCGACAACAATTTGGATTGCATCTACAACATAACTGCACGAGAGAAACACTAGGTAAATCCCACCACAGATGGACAAATCTCATGGGAGCGCGAAAGCTCCTGTATGTCGGATTTGGATGAAGAGATAAAGCGATGGTAGAACCAATTACATGAGTTAACCATGCTGAACTGTAACATAATGACAAGATCGCTACGCTATGTATCGACAAAAGTGATAGACTTGCCTACTTATGATTGATTAGGTGAGGTAGATTCTTTCCTGGAAAGATTTGAAAGGGAGGTGCCAGAAAAGAAACGTTTCTAGGCTTTGAAGTGGGTACTGCGTGCTACGTCTGCAAGGTGGTGGGGTACACATCAAGGAAGCTTGGAGGACTGGCGCAAATGCAGGAGAATGATGCACACGCATTTTGGGAAGCCTCAGATGCGACTAATAAACAAGTATAATGAACGGGATGATTCACGCATGCACCTGGCCAAGTCAACAAAGGTCTATGGAGAAGAGCCACAATCTGAGTGGGTGCACGTGTTTTTTCATACTCTAGCTGTGATACCCATGAACTGGTATATAGAGACGGAGCTCCACCATGGTATGGGTGAATGGGATATTCTGCACGAAGGTTTCTTGTTAACCTTCACTTTTGAGGATCGTTGGTGGGACGCCTTTAATGACGCGATAGAAGTGGTAAAAGCAACTATCTTTAGGATACCAAAGGAGCCGATAAAATCGATTCAGCCTGAATGGGCTACTCAGTTGAGCTGCACGCTGGAGTGCTATAATTTAAATGCTAAAGAAGATGACAAGGATCTGTGGAAAATTAAGATTCCAGAAACAGAAGGCCATCGCAAGGTTCAAGGAGCACTGATTGAAGACCCTGACATAGCCGCACCGGTAAAGACAAAGCAGGTGAACATTGCTACGGAGGTCGAACCTAAGTATGCAATGCTCAGCGACTACTGGGATGACATGATGATTGATAAGGTTGTTGAGTTACTCTGTGAGTACTAGGACTTATTCCCGACCAAGATCACAAACTTAAAAGGAATCATCAAAGATTTAGGAATGATGAGGATCACATTAAAGATCATCACGAAGCTAGTTAAGTAGAGGCCTTATCGCTTGAATCCGAAATACAAGGAGAAGTCCACGTAGAACTAGACAAAACGCTTGCAGTAGGAAACATTGAGCTGGTGGAAGAATCTAATTGGGTAAGCCCTATGGTGGTGCAAGAAAAGAAGCAGAAGGAAGAGATAATAATATGCATGGATCTTAGAAAATTGAATGACACGTGTGTGCATGAACCATTCCCAACTCCATTCACAGATGAAGTATTGGAAAATGTCGGTGGGCAGGAAGCATATTCTTTCACTGACGGGTTCTCAGGGTACCACCAAATCAGAATCGCACCAGAAGATAGAAGCAAGACAACCTTCAAGACTGAGTGGGGCTACTCTCAATACATTGTTATGTTATTTGGGTTAAAGAACACGCCGACCATCGTTTCATACGTAGTTGTTGCAACATTCAAGTAATATATCCACAAGTTCTTGGAGGTTTATCTTGATGATTGGACTGTATTTTGCTTGGTTAAGCACCATGTAGCAAGCTTATACTTGATGTTGGATACCTGTTGAAGACACGAAATCGCACTGAACCTCAAGAAGTGTATGTTCCTCGTTCCGTTTGGGAACCTGTTGTGACACATGGTTTGTAGAGAAGGACATATGGTAGAGCCTGTCAAGATTGCAGTGATTCTGAATTTGGAAGTTCCGCAAAGTGTGAAATAGCTACGTGCAACCCTAGGACATACGGGGTACTACAGGGAGTTCATCAAAAGCTATGCCCATATCACCGCGCCAGTGGAGAAGCTATTGAAAAAATGTCCTCTGCGTCGATCCTGGTCTTCCTGAAATGGGATGAGGAGTTTCATGTCCATGTTGACGCATTGTGTATAGCATTGGGAGCCATACTAACACAGGATGGTGGATAGGATTTGGATCACCCTATCGCTTTTGCGAGTCGCAAATTGTCTAAAGCAGAAAAGAAATATTCCACCATTGAACGCGAGGGATTGTCTATGGTGTATGCGCTCCAGAAATATCGGCACGATTTGCTAGGGGGGACACTTCAAGATGTATACAGATCATTCTACACTGAAATACTTGGTCAATAAGCTTGTGTTGGGGGTACACATATGCAGGTGGCTTTTATTGTTTGAAGAATATCATTTTGAGGCCGTTGTGAAGCCTAGGCGACTAAACGCAGGATCGGATCACCTGTCATGCATTGAGACAGGAGAGGAACCTACTACTTTGGAGGAAGGATTACTTGATGCATAACTCTTTGATATGTGCATAGTAGATGGACACTTTGAAGATATAATCCAATTTCTCATGACTAGAACTGTGTCGAAAGGTTACTCCATCCAGCAAAAGGATTTGGTGGTGCGCACGGCAGATTTTTCTGTCATTGTGGGGCACCTATATAAGATGGGTAATCATGAGACACTGTGAAGGTATGTACCTAAATTCGAATGAAGCCATATCCTCACAAATGTGCATGGGGACATTGTGTGAGGACACTATGTAGGGAGAGTGATTGTGCAAAATATTCTCTGTGTAGGGTTGTGGTGGCTAACCCTTCATCAGGATTCAAAAGCACATTGCAAGACCTGTGATGTATGTCAAAGAACAAGTAAACTATTGCGGAGAGATGAGATGCCTTTAAATCCGCAAATGACATTATAGCCCTTTGAAAAATGGGCGATCAACTTCTTAGGACCTATCAAACCTCAAGGAAAAATAGGCACAAGATACATTATCACTGTGATAGAGTACTTGACTCGTTGGGCAGAAGCACAACCGGTAAAAGATTGCACGGCTGCCATGGCCGCAAAGTTTTTGATTGAGCACGTATTGACATGATTTGGATGTCCAAAGATCTTGATGAGTGATCATGGTTCACATTTCTTGAATGAAAAAATCAATGCGCTGACAGAAGAGTTTCAGGTGTATCATCAGAAAATCACACCATATCACCCACAAGAAAATGGGACAGTAGAAGAATTTAACAAAATACTGGAGACTGTGCTAACGAAAGTATGAATGCATAGCAAAGTTATTAGGACCTACACATGCCTGCAGTATTATGGGCTTACAGGATGACATGCAAGAAACTGATGGGATAGACACCTTTCCAGATGGTCTATGGAGTGGAAGTCGTAATGCCAATGGAGTATATAGTGCCTAATCTATGCATAGTAGCGCTCATAGGTATGACAGACTGCAGAGCCCTAGAGGAGAGGCTCGCGTAGTTGGTGGAACTTGAAGAGGAACAATGTTTGGCTGGATTCCATCAGCAAGTACAAAAGTAGTGTGAAAAGGCTTGGTACAATCAACATATTAAGTTTCACACCTTCAAGGTGAACGATTTGGTGTTACTATATGATATTAAGTTTGATAAATTCCTGCGAAAGTTCAAAATGCATTGGCTGGGACCATATGCTATTAAGGAAGTCACAGACGGAGGTGTGATGCAGTTGGTAAAGCTAAATGGAGAACCTTTCCTAGGCAAATTGAATGGCAGCCAGTTGAAGCCATACACGGGTGGCCCGACTATCTAACTAGTCGACAGAAGCATAGTCTTAGTGCTCCAGGGAGTTGAAAGGAGGCACGTGACTATAAACATATGCAGGGGATGCAAGAGCAGATATAGGGAAGCAGTTCAGATACTGCAGTCTTTGAACAACACGTCCAGGAGATACAAGAGGTAGCCTCTTAGTACGCTGCTGAACTTGCAGCAGTCTGAGCAGAATTGCGAGGTCTCCGCGCGAAGATCTCCACACTGATAGAGTGTCTCGAGGGTGAGTCATGATGTTTATGTTGGGGACCTGTTGGGAACGGATCCCCCCAAGGCAATTTTTGGGGTTTAAAGCCCAAGTTTTGACTAAGTCCAATGTAAAGACTCTGTAATTTATGGGCACGGTGCGTGAAGTTGTAATTAAGTCATAGGGTTTTATGCCCTTACTTTTTTAATCTAATGTCGGCTTGAGAGTTCTACCCATGGTTCGCGGACTATGGGATTGTATAAATAGAGCAAGGCTCTAAGTGTAAATGGACAATGAAGGAATCGAAGATAGAAGATCTAATGATGAAGCATTGATTCAAAGTGAAAAGTCGTGTCTTTGGGTCGTAGAGTAGGAGAAGGCTCTGCAGTTGAGTGCGTAGAGGCCTAGTCATTCACAACTGAGTGCGCAGACCCCTGCAGCTAAGTGCATCGGGAAAGTTGACTCTATAACAGATTGAAGCATTAATAAAGAGAAGTTTTACATTATTTCTATGTAGATGGTGCGCGAAGTCACTGCAGAAGCCCTCCAGCAGTTGGTGGAGGAGAATTAGATTGTGTTGGGGGTCATCCAGGCATAGATTTAGGAGTTGCAGGTGCACACTCCCCAGGCTAGTACTCTCTCGACCAGCCTCGCAGTAGGAACAACCTTGGCTGAGGAAATGCTACACGCTTGCATGACCAACACAATAGTGCTACCAAAGGGGGCACTTGTTACAAAAAACGAGGCTGATAGGCCTACGGTCAGTGCGTTGAAAGGGGTAGGAATCAACATGGTTTCGCTCCCTCGGGAGATGATCTATTTCCTGCAAGACGGAGTCACTGCAGAACTATGGGCTAGGGAGGTCTGCGCGCTATAGGTGTTGAGTGAACAAAGAGTCAACATGGAGTAATTGAGCCTACAGCATGACGAGGTTGTGGCACAAAACTAAAAAATGGTGCAGGTGGTTAAGGAAGCCTACTAGATGGTCCCCAAGTTGGCCATCCCAGCAGAGGCAGCAGCATAGGCGCGTATCCATAGGTTAGTAGCAGGGGTGTGCGAGGCACAAGAAGAGATGGCCAAGGTTTAGTTGAAGCTACAGTTGAAGGCACAATGTACCACTCCCCTAGAGGTAAGGGAACAGTGTGCTAGTTCCATTACATCGGGGATGGAGGAGATCAGTAGTGCAGTGAAGGACTGCACCAAAATGTTGGAAGAATCGTTTGAAGTCCTCACCACTCTACAGGAGGACATGAACATACAGAACGTACAAGTAGAGGTGTGTGAGCTATAGCAACAATATGAAAACCTCAAGGGGACTGCGCAGACGGTGGTCCTCACACAGAGGCTCACGCGAATGCAACAGGAAAAAGCGCTTAAGGAGAAAGTAGAAGTAGTGCGACAAAGAAAAGTGATTTTGAAGGCGTGTGTCTAGCCTTGGATCGACGATGCCTTCGTAATCACAACAACAATTAAAGGTAAGCTCACGCAGATGCAGGGGATGCAGGAGCAGACACAGGGAAGCAGTTCAGATACCGCAGTCTCTGAACAACGTGTCCAGGAGATATAGCAGGTAGTTTCTCAGTGTGTTGCCAACCTTGTAGCAGTCCAAGTAGAATGGGAAGGTCTTCATGCGAAGATCTTTGCACCCAAAAAGTGACTCAAGAGCGAGTCACGATGTTTCTGTTGGGGGCCTATTGGATGCGGGATCCCCCCAAGGCAATTTTTTCAGTTTAAAGCCCTAGTTTTGACTAAGTCCGATGTAAAGACTCCATTATTTATGGGCATGAAGTTGTAATTAAGTCATAAGGTTTTCTGCCCTTACTTTTGTAATGTAATGTCGGCTTGAGAGTTCTACCCATGGTCCACGGACCATGGGATTGTATAAATAGAGTGAGGCTCTAAGTGTAAATGGACATCGAAGGAATCAAATATAGAAGATCTAATGATGAAGCATTGAGTCAAAGTGAAAAGTCATGTCTTTGGGTTGTAGAGTAGGAGAAGGCTCTGCAGCAGAATGTGCAAAGGCCTAGTCGTTCACAGCTGACTGTGCAGACCCCTACAGCTGAGTGTGTAGAGCAGGTTGAGTCTATAACTGATTGAAGCATTAATAAAGAGAAGTTTTACATTATTTCTATGTTTCTTTTCCTGTTTTATGCATTGAAGTATATTGGGTATGAATTGCAAGTTACTATTTATTTGTTGTGCGAACTCATATGAATGTGTTGAATAAGTGAATGTAAGATAAAGTATCTGTTTGTGTGAAGATAACTAACTGTTATAAAAGGATAAGTAAGATTCGGGGCGTAACTTCGGGAAATAGCACAGATCGCTGCTTTAGTAGCGCAAAAGCTCTTGAGCCTCTGGTTAGGTTTGCGCGAAGGTGAGTATAATAGGGTATGAAGGCTTCACAGGTCAAGAAGGTGTGCGAAGTGGCTTGCGTGAAGGTACTCACAGTTGGATCAAATCGACCCCTCAGACAGCTCAAGGGTGTGGACACTTGGTTCCAACATCCCCCCATACTGCTTTAGGTGAGACCTTAGTTCGCGCTCTGTGGGCTATTACTGAAAGGGCCAGTAGTACATGGATTTGTTTGGCTAAATAGCTCTGAACTTGGGTCAGTCCCCCTCAAGCCAACACATAGATTCTTCATTGTTACCAAAGATGATATCATCAACATAAACAACAATAATTAGTAGCTTATCGTTTTCAATCTTTGTGTATAAGTTTCTATCTGCAGAACCTTTTGTGAAACCTTGCTATTATAGATATATGTCTATATAGTAATACTGAGCCCTTGGGGCCTATTTCAAACTGTAAAGAGCCTTTTTGATCTTGCATATGAGTTTTGCATAGAATGAATCCTTCTCATTCCTCCAATATAAACTTATTCTTCTAAATCTCCATTAATAAAGGCTAATTTTACATCCATTTGATATACTTTGAATTTTCAAAAACTAGAAAGAGAAAGAAACATTCTTATGGCTTCAAGTATGGAAATAGGTGCAAAAGTTTCTTCAAAATCTATACCTTCTTGTTGAGCATGCCCTTTACAAACAAGACTTTCCTTGTTTCTAATAACTTCTCCATTTTCATTCAACTTATTCTTAAATATCTGTTTTGTTCCTATAACATTTTTATCATGAGACGTAGGAACTAATTCCCAAGTATCATTCTTTTCAATTTGGTCAAGTTCTTCATCCATGGCCTTAACTCAACATTTATCTTTGCTAGCTTCATTTACATTTTGTGGTTCTGTGGAGGATAGTAATGCTAGATAACTTGAGAACCCTGTAAGATTTCTTCTTGTCTGTACTTCAAACCCTTTTTCTCCTAGAATTTGAGATTTTGGATGATTCTTCTAAACATACCTGGATGGAGTCTTTTCCCTATCTGTTGTGTCTTCTTATGGACCTTCATTGGTTTCTTCCTCTATATCATTTTGATTTGATACAGGAAATCATTCCCCATCTTCCTCATTTTCATATTCCTTTGTTGATTTTATTTGTTCTCGATTTCTGCATGCTTCATCAATTATAACATCAATGCATTCAACAATTTTCTAGAGTATTTTATTATAACATTTGTATCCTTTACTTCCGGATGAATAACCAAGAAGAATTCATCCATCTGCTCTGGGTTCAAACTTACCAAGTTTTTCATCAGTCCTTTTGATGAAACATTTTCTTCCAAAAAATCTAAAGTGTTTTACAATAGCAGGCTTACCATTCCAAAGTTCACATGGAGTTTGATTACTATTTACCCAAACATTCACTTTGTTGAGAATAGTCATAGAAGTAAGTGCAACTTCACCCCAGAAGGTTGTTGGAGTTCTAGATTCATCAAGCATTGCTCGAGCCATTTGTTGAATTGTTTTGTTCATTCTTTCCACCACGCCATTTTGTTGAGGATTTCTGGAAATGGAGAATTTCCTTTTTATTACATGGTGTTCACAAAACTCAAAGAATTCATCTGATATAAATTCTCCCCCTCGATCAAATCTGAGACATTTGATTTTTTTATCTGATTCATTTTCAACTAAATCTTTGAAGGATATAAACTTTTCCAATGCTTCATCTTTATGCTCTAGTAGACCTTTCCAACACATCCTGGAAAAATCATCAATAAATAAAATAAAGTATTCTTCTTCACGAGGTGACTTTTTCCTTGTAGGACCACATAGATCAATATGGATGAGTTCAAGAGGCTTACTTGATGATCTTTATTTTTCACTGAAATGAACTATGGTTTTCTTACTGACTTGACATTGTTTGTATATGGTATTTTTTTGGATGCTGATACCTAGAAGATCACGGACCGCCTTGATCCTGCATGCTTTTCTTATTTGAGAAAATCTTAGATGCCCCAATCTTTTGTGCCATAGCCAGTTTTCATCTGTTTTTCTTATATAGCATTGTTGTTGCCCTCTTTTAAGTATGTATAAATTGTTTGGAGTTCTTGTACCTTTGATTATGGTCTTTCCTGTATCAAGCTCATGAACGGCAAATTTTTTTGATCGAAACACAACTTCATTTCCTTGATCACACATTTGACTGACACTTAACAAGTTATGCTTTAAACCATCTACATACATGACATTTCCATATTTAACCTTTTCTTTCAAGAAAATAGAGCCCTTACCTTTAATTATAGCAGGTGTGTTATTTCCAAACGAGACATTATTTTCCTTTTATAAAGCATTATATGAATGAATTTTCCCTTTATCACCTATCATGTGTTTATATCATCCGCTGTCGATGTACCACTGATTTTCTTGTCCTTCCACATACAGATCTATGTCACATCTTTCTGATTGATATTCCTTCTTTCTCCATATCTTGGAATTTGATGATGTTTGCTCCTTTTGAAGTGATGGCCCAAATTTACTCCTGCATTCATATTCTTCAAGACCAAAGTTGTTACAAATTAAACATTCTTTTTCATCTTCAAGAGGAGAAAATTTATTATAGGAAATTTTCCTTATTCCTATTACACTCCTTTGATTTTGTGCTTCTCTATTCATGATGGTTTTGTAAGCAACACATTGAGAAACCTTATGTCCAAATTTATGGCATGAAAAACATTTCCCATTAAAGAAGTTTTTGTGATCATAAAATATTTTGGCATTATTTACCTGTTGGTTGAATCTTCTACTGATATTCATCCTTTGAGTAAATTGAGTATGATTTACCTGATGAGTACTTTTAGGCCTTTGTTGACGATTGAAATATTGTTCACTAGTCCTTGCTACATCAATATAGCTTTTGGTGGAGGCTGGCGGCTTCTGTGATTGAGATGATTCTTCAGTATATCCAAGACCTATCTTTATAAGAGGATAATGTTGAACTTTGATGATTTCATTTAAAGTTTCTGACCATTTAGAAAATCTAAGATTAAGATATTTTGTCTTCTCAAGTTCTTTTCTTAGACCCACAATTTCACATTCTAGATTTTCATTGTGTTTTTCTCTTTTAGTGAGTTGATGTGTCAACGTATCTATGATCATATTATTTTATTCTAAACAAATTTTGAGTTTTTTTATTTCTTCAAGAAAGCCTTCCTCTTCTAAGGCATCCAAAAAATCATCATTGTCATAGGCCATGAGAAGTCTATAATCTTGTTCAATTTCATCTTCATCACTATTAGATAAACCATCACTATCTTCATGCATATAGTAACTCCTTCTATTGACAACCGATTTTATATTGCCTTTTGCATATTCATTTCCATTTTCATATTTACCTTTATGAGGACATTTGGCACATAATGGTCGACTCTACTACAAGAAAATCATTTGAATGGTAGCTTTCCTCTTAATCTTCTAGAACCCGTTGAAGCTTCTTGACAAAATTTACCTCGTCTTCTTCTTCTGAAATGTATCCTAGTTCATTGCGCTCTTCCTCTTCTTTTCCCTTTTATGAAGCTTTAAGAGAGGATTCTCTCATATTTGATGGACCTCCTTTCCTCCTTTCAAAGGAAGTTAGGGTTCCATGGAGTTGAGCCATAGTAATAGTTTGAAGAACCTATTTTTCTTCTATGGCAGATACTTTTGACTCAAATTTAGAAGACACAGATCTCAAAATTTTCTCAACCAAAGTAGCTTCCTTTATCTCTTCACCTAGATTCTTCATACAATTAACAATCTCATCTACACGTAAAAAGTAACTAGCAATACTCTCATCACTATGCATCATAAGAGTTTCATACTGAATTATGAGAGTTTGAATCTTAGCACATTTTACCTAGGAGTCTCCTTCATAGCTCTGAATGATTTGGTCCCATATCTCTTTGGTTGTCTTGAGCTGCATGACTTTGAAAAATTTTGATTCTGACAAACTTCCTAATAAAGTATTGACTTCTTTGGCATCGGTTTCATATAACTTCTTACCTACAAAGACTGTAGTTATTGCTACTATAAATTGATATCCTCCTTCCAAAATTTCCGAAACATCGGCTCCAAGTGATTGAAGATAGGCTTTGGTTCTTATTTTCCAATATATCGAGTTGATCCCATTGAAGATTGGTGGTTTGATAGATCCCATGCCTTCGTGATTATTCATCTTGAAATATCTTCCTTCAAGCAATCAAGATTCTTCTGAAGGACCTGCTCTAATACCAATTGTTGGAAATAATACTAAGAGGGGGGTGAATCAGTATTTATAGTTCAATAATATTTCATTTCCTAAACAGGTTTATATACGATACTTCTATGAAGTGAAATTCCGTGTACATGTTATTGTGATTAGAGAAACTAGTGTATACCCAGAGAATTTATGATTTAGTCAATTTATCATGTGTTGAACTTTAATTAGTGCATCAGCACCTTGTTAAATAGTGCAGTAAAAACATAATAAACCATAACATGTAAGAAACACACATGAACACCAAGATTTAAGGTGGAAACCCCATGCAGGAGAAAAACCACCTACTGTTGTCGTCTCTCTCTTCTTTTAATATTAAGAAAATCTGTTTACAATATTGTACTGGTACAGACTCATACCAGTACGTAGACGCCCACCTGCAGAAGGCTACAACCTTCTCTCATTTTCCAACTTCTACTGGAAGGGATTTACAACCCCCTACCTCTTGTACTAGCCAATGTGTTTACTTGTAAGTAGGCACTTACCTACAGAAAGCTACGACCTTCTCTCTTCCTCCAAGGACCACGTTTTATAAATTTTTAGAGTGGATGCTCCTGGTACACAACAATAAAAATGAATGCCTCGTTTCATCAAGTTTTCATATTGGACCCATCAAAACTTCCAAATTGCATCAACTAATAATCAGTTAATCTGAACAGTCAGATCACTATCACCAGAACACTGTGCTAAACCTAGAAACCTATATCATCATTCAGAACCAGCTGTAACCTCAAAAATCATGCATCTAAATGTATATGCTACTTCACTGAACCCAATCTGCATGTATACACTACTTCCTTTAACCAAACCTATGTATACCTTCAAAACAACTGAAACATAAAACTTTTGAATCAAGTCTGTATCAACCAGAAATATATTGAACATCTACTATCGATATACAAAACTTTATATAGGCATTAGCAGAGATAACCCTTCTCACTTAGACAATCAATCAATCAGACACCAAACTCCATATGCATTTAGTTTTACATTCAGATCTAAGGAGACTTTATTGACAGATAGTAGTAAAACAACAAAATTAATCAGATAGAACTGTCATTTCTGACGAATAGGCTTTTCCCTTATATATGCTACATGGAAGAGTCGAACCTACGTGTATATGCACTTTTACCGAGGCAAACCAATGTATAGATCTGCAAATATGAACTCACAACTTCGTTGCTATTTCAAACTTCAAACAAACCCAGATCATGACATTTAAAGAATAAAATAGTTGTATGCAATCAAATCTAGCCCAACCAATATCAGATCATTTAATGATAAGTCATTTCAGGTCTCATGATCCTGATCCAAAATTGAATTCAAGATGCACAAAATATTTCAAATCAAATCACAAACATACCCCCTGCAACATAAAATATACTTCAGATGATCTTCTCATCCTTATATAGATTTAGGCCTTTCTCAATACCTCGGACCAAAACCACTTAGGACCTGTGGTATTCTTGGATGAGATCAAATAGTTGTTACTTTTCTCAATATTGTGGGCTAATACCATGGTATTTACCCTTGGTATTATTTCCTCTTGAATTTCCTTTATTTTCCAACATATACCCACTTTTCTTCTTATGAAAGTGTGTGTATACATATACGCTCTTTTTGTTCTGTGAACCAGCATGTATACGTTGTTTTGACTAAGTGTACCTATGTATACATCTTAAATTGCTTTACACCATCCTTTTCATTTAACTTCTTTATTCTGTTCCATCTTCACGTTCTTTTGTACCAATGCCCTATTACCTTTGTAATGATTTGCTACACTGTGAGTTTCCTTTTATCAAAACTGAACTGACCTATGAGTGAGTTGCCATCAAGACAACATTGTATCATAATGCCAACAAGTTTGATGTGTCAACTATATTTGGTAGAAGGCCTTATTGAAAGGTTCAAAGGGTGATAAAAATTGGTTATGAAAGCATTCAAATCTTTTATTGAGTGGAATGGATAGGATTTGGGGCCATCATAACTTGCTTTCCCAAAATTTCATAACAAAATTAAGCAAAGACAATGATTGAACTCACAAAATATAATTTGAAAGCTAACATCAAATAAAGAGTTGAAATTAGTTAGAACAACCAAGCAACAATTGATCAATGAGAACTTTGGTGGGTAATAATGACAATGTCTAAAATGTGACTTATATGTGACTACATTTGTTCACAATTTTGATGCATTCTACTTATCCACATTTTAACTATATGCATTCTACTTATCACTTTCAATGCATTCTAATCATCATTTAACTTCAAACATACATCTCTCAAAGTTGGCATGAGGAAATTGTAACTATTACAAAGGATATCAAAAGTTGGGTTTTAAAACTTTACATATGTGATACATACAATGTATCAACTAAATGCAAATTTACTTTCATTGCTTCATATTCATGAACTTCAATTTAAAACCTTTGAGTATCAAACCGTGCATCATGGAAAATGTACCATGTTTTATAATGAAGTTTTATAGCATGTTTTCTTTGAACAACTTTATTTTAAAACTTAAGTATCAACCCACATCCATAGTAGCTCTTGTATACAAGATTATGATCTATTCATGAATGCATAATGTACCATGTTTTATAATTTGCAATTTTACTATACACATGTGATTGCTTTGAATATTCATTAAACAACTTGAAAAAACATAAGTATCAACCGAAATTTATATTATCTTCTACGACATTATATGATTCATCATGAAAAATGTATAAATTCCAAACTTTTTATATTAAGAGCAATTCATAGTAAAGCATTCTATGAAAAATATGTCCAAAATTTATATCATGATAAAAGTAAGCATAATAAAAATATGCATAAAGGAGAATCTCGCTCACATCTATGATCTATCATCATCGTCATCCTCATCGTTTCCCTACACAACATGTGTAATATGCATATATACATAATATTTTGCACTTTTAAATTAAATTTTAATGTTTTAAAATTAAATGATAATTTTTATCATCAAAACAAAATTATAAAACATTTCAAATTCCACGCAATAGCTCATGGTGTTCAACCTACATTGTGCCCTCGTGGATTCCCTGTACAACACATGTACATGTATATATCAAAAATTTAAAATTTCACATGACAATGAATGAACTCTAATATTAAAAAAATTGTAAAAAAAAAGAAATTTGTCTAGACAATCTAATCTCCATAGTTGACTCCATCACTAACATCAATGGATAAGGAAAATTGTCTTCAAAAACCTTAAATTCAAAATTTTTAATATTGTAAGATAGATCTCATATTTTTAATGAAACTTGCTTCAATTTATAATGAAATAAAGTTGAAATATTCAATACTTATGACAAGTCGATCTTTGGCACATCTCCCAATATAGAGGAAGAGTCATAGGACTGAAAATGCTAGATGGAATGGAAATTTGTTAAGATTTAATTATTTAATTATTTCTTTTACAAAAAATGTCTTCAAAATATTGATATAATAAAAGTAAACTAATAGCATGGAGACAGTTCTAAAAAAAACTAACATCTCTCAACATATCATCATTTTAACCCAAACCTGAAAAGGTTATATTGTCAAATATTCCACTCAAAAAATGAGTTAACTATAAATGGTGAACATATGAAACATTTTTGTTAGATTATATCTAAAAAAAAATATGTGAATCCAATTCCCTCTCTTCTAAACATTAAGATTAAAATATCTATTCTAAACAATAACACATACATTACATTACATTAAAACATCAACCCTAAACATTAACACATATCGATCCCATGCCCTCTTCCTCATGACTAATTAGGTCTTGCTAGTCATCAGGACAAGCGTTTTCATACCCTCTATCCTCTTCAATATTCATATTATCTATTTCCACATCTGATTTAAATACAAAATTAGCATGTGCATCAACTCGTGCTATTTTTTGATTTAGATCGAGAATGCAGTCTATATGTTTTCTAGAATGGCATCCCTTGCTTCTTGACCAATCTAAAAAGTGACATCCATCTTCGACCGCAAATTTATCACACGTGGTGGTTGAGGTAACAAAGGAGGTGAAGGATGAGACGATGCAATATCCTTAAATGCACCTTTCTGATCATATGTCTGACCTTTTCCAGTACCATTATATTTGGATGGAATGTCAATATAATCAGGTTTCATTCCCTCAAAAAAGTTTGCATAAAATAATCGAGAAAAATAATGTGGAACCTTGCCATTGCATGGAAGCTTGCTATACGCTACAATGAACATGTCATACAAATAGTGGGTTATTTTAGGGTGCTTGAAACATAGATTTGGCATGTTCTTTTGTAACCCTCCTACTCACCTCAGCCGATTTATTGGGACCCATCACTATTTCCTTATGATGCCTCATCATATCTTTAAATCCATTAGTTGTTGGCCCAAGGTTCTTGTAAATATCAAGAAATGTATTAGCGAGTGCAAAACCATTTCTAAGCTTTGCTGACTCTTTGTAGGGAGCTCCAACCACCCAAGATCATCCTTCAATTTTGAATGATGCGTTGTGCACCTCTATAATGTACGTTATTGGATATTTTTCTCCTAAGGAAGCTCATCTGGAATATCTGATGGATAGGTGGTAAGGAATATAGTTGTCTTCTTGAAACGACATCTTTCACCTACATTGGCTTTCTTCTACATATTCACCCCTTGCTTAAATATAATTAAATAAATATTAAAACATTTCAATGTATTTATATACATGCAAAATAAACATACATGTATATGTACATACAATTTATTTACATACAAATGTGTTTTACCATAAATAAAGTTAAATTATATAATTTACCAAATGGAGGTACATGATCTAGTTGAGATTCATGACCACCATCACCCGATTGAGATTCATGACCATCATCACACCCAAGTACATGAGCTAATTGAGCTTGTTGACCACTGGGAGAAGGTTGAGCACCCTCACGCGACGACCTAGTGAGAGATGCTTCTAAAAAAGATGGAAATTATAAATTTATATCGTTAAATTGACAAAAATGGCTTCAATATGTATGCACATTGATTCTACAAATTTATCATTCATATTTGCACCACCCACACACATACCACATATATTATTAACCCGATGATGATTTATACGAACGATGGTCCTCCATTGATTCATTTGATACTTTCCTTGACCTAGTGAGAGATGCCTCTAAAAAGTATGGAATTTGTAAATTAATAAAGATAAATTGACAAAAATCAACCCAATCAGTACATAGAATTCTACCAATATCATTTAAGTAAGTTTGGACATAAACGTATATATACCATGATGGTGATGAAATGAACGATGGTCCTCCCCTAAGTCATCTGATACTCTCAATGATTTTCTACTGATCATGTCAAAATGCATAGAAGGTCGCACTCAAGTTGATGCTCAAGGCTCATTTGATGCTCTATCTAGTTTATGCCTCAAAGAATTAGGTGGTGAATGCTCATGCCATGATGAAGAACCTCGATCCACACACACACACACACACACACACACATATATGGTGATATGATATTTAAAAAAAGCCAAATTACCTCAAGTATTTAAAAATATTTAAAATTACTATTTAAAAAGATCAAGAATTTAAAAAATTAATAAGATAGATAAATGTAACTATTTGAGGGTTTCTTCAAAATTATTTGGTGTATAGTTCTTTTTAGCCCAATATAAATATAAACAACAAGTAAATAATCAATATTTAAATGTTGAATTCAAATATACTCAAGACTAAAAACAAAAATGCTATTGTGCACATCTTGAGAATCAAATACATTTTTTTCTTAAACTTGTCACCCCGATAATTCACCCGACAATTCACCAAGTAGTGATTACAAAGTGGGGGCACACTTAGTATATAATATTAATAGAACCACATGGTCATTAAATACACCATATTTATATACTAAAAAACACACACATACTAGAGATATCTTACAATGTCCATTAATAAATTTTGATGGAGTGGTTCTTGATACCAATTCATCTTTCACACACAAATATTGAGTTGGAATGTACCCATAAAATAGATCACTAGACATCCTATTAACATTTTCACAATAACTTATGCTCAATGATTGAAATTGATTAGAAATAATTTTTTCTTCTTTGTGCATTTGTTCTAACTTTTCTTTTTCGACTTGATACACTCCATTCATCTGGTTGCACACAAGTTTAGAATTGGTGAAGATTACAATGCCATTGGATCCATAGACCCTATATGTTCCTAAGCCTTTAGAAGTGTAATATAATATGCTTCATTGATTTTTGTCCTTCAAAGTACATCCATTTTCCTTCAGAGGAATTTGTTTGACACAATATTTTATAGGACATGCGTAATCACTGCTTGTCCTAGATTGGGATAATAGGAAACTTCAACACATGATGTCCATTTTTCAACCATGTTTAATGGATTTTCTGATCCATGTAAAAAAAAAAATTCAAAAAAATTACCGAGATAAATTTTTCGATGATAAATGTTGAAGAATCTTAGTATTGGGCTTCATAATTGTATTTGTCAAAATAAAAATTTATTATAAAAGAAAAGTATTTTTAAAGCATGGGTTTCATGATCTTTTGTTTATTTTCTAGGGCATTTCCTCCATTGAAAGCTTGTAGGTTTGAGTCAAAAGAGTCTTTGTCACATTTATTAGACCCTTCTTGGGAATTTGTATCATGTAAATAAATTTATTTTTGAGTCAAAAGTATCATTTGTGACCACCTCCCCAAGTTGTCCCTTTTGTTGAGAAGTACAATCGAAAAGAGGAAATTTGACCTAGTAGAATTAATATAAATAGAGGCAGCTCGACTGATTCGGAAGCACACAGTCACACATTTGATCTACTCGAGAAAGTGGAAAAAAGAGAGTGAATTGTAGGAGAAGGAGACCTAATTGAAGGAAGAATAATAATCAAAGTTTGGAGCATCTCTCTCTCTCTCACGTGCAGGATTTTTAGGATTTTTGGGTTAGTAGTTGGGGCCGAAATTTCTGAAGATACTACAAGTCTGAAATTTTGTAGTCAGGGGCCAAAATTCTAGATTCAAGTTGCATCTAAGAAGCTGACATGTGGAGACTATGATTGAGATCATCTACTTGAATGAATGGATAACTTTGTGATTTCAGGAAGTCTTTGTTAGGGTCAAAAATGTGTTGGATTATCTCATTTTGATTTGAATCTACTAGTAGAAAAGTTGGATTGGGTTTTTCCCTAGTTGAGTGCTTATATCTTATGTTCCTTGTTCTTGTGATCTTGATATTAATTTGGTAATTTCTTGATGAAAGATAACATAATAAAGAAGTGAAAGAAGGCAACATAAATCACAAGTAATTATCAATAGAAGACGAATCAAACCCTAATTCCTACATGCAATGATTTCTCAATATGGTATCAGAGCTAAGGTGAAAGAAGGACTATTTGAAGATCACTTTGTTTGCTATATTTGAAGGAAGGAAAAAAAAATGTTGGAAGAAAATATCACTCTCTCAATGGAAATTTATTTGGAGATGGGACTCAATCTCATGAAAATTGCAGGAAACTTATTTGGAAGGATAATCTATAATTGATCGAGGAAAGTCAAGGGTGGAGGATTCTTGGCTGCACTTATAGGTACACTTGATGATGAAAATGCATGGATTATTGGTAGTGGAGCCTCAATACATATGACATGAGAAAGTGGATGATTTCATACTCTATCAAAAGGAGCATCATTAGTATCACATGCATTGGAGCTTGGACACAACAACAAATATGTAGTCAAGGGCCTTAGATCTACATCATTGAAGCTAGAAGGTGGAACAAAGCTACACCTCAACAACATCCTCTATGTCCCAGGTTTGAAAAATAATTTACTTTCCATTTCTTGTTAATAAGATAAATGAAATAGAGTTTTTTTTGTAGATGGTAAAGTTTTGGTTTGGGGAAAATATTCTAGTTTTGAAGAGCAAGGGTTATTGGGATTCATGAAGGAATATTATATAGAGTTATAACTCCATCTCCTCAAGCTCTTGTTCATATGGAAAATAGACCCATTGAACTTTGGCATAAAAGATATGGACATATTCACTATATGATAATACCCTCTCTAAGTTAAATGGTGAATGACATCCCCAACATAAAGGAGAACCATGAAGGAGTATGCAAGGGATGTGCTCTGGGAAAGAATAATAAGAAACCACTTACAAGCATTGATACAAGATATAAGGAGATATTATACCTCATCCATTCTAATGTATGTGGGCCCATGTCTAATAAGTATCTTGGAGGCCACCAATATGTGACCTTCATTGATGATGACTCTAGAAATACATGATTGTATCTTCTTAAGACAAAGGATGAAGTATTTGAGAAGTTCAAGGAGTTGAAATACAAAGTTGAGACACTAACCAAAAGAAACATAAAAACTCTAAGATACGACAATGGAGGTGAATACACTTCAAAATAACTTATAGCATATTGAAAATAAGTAGGCATTAAGATGGAGGTAATTGTTTCCTACAACCCCAAACATAATTGGAGTAGTAGAAAGGAAGAATATAACCATTGAAGAATGCATAAGGGATATGATATTTGATCAAGACCTACCAAAAATTCTATGGGGAGAAGAAACCATGACAACAATGTACATACAAAATAGAAGTCCTCAAAGAATCCTTGTTAATATGACACCGAAAGAAGTGTTCTTAGGGAAGAAGCCATGTGTAGGCCATCTTTGAATCTTTGGATTTCCTGCATACTGTTATCACTTAAGACTATAAGTTCACCTATGTCCAAAGATCCATATAAATTTTTTTGGTTCAAGTCAATAGGTTTTTAGGTGTGTTACTTTGAAATCAGTTTTTCCAAAGGTATTGATGTAGGTCCTTGTAAAAAACCGTTAGATTCCATCTCTCATAGCATATCTAGTCTTGATTACATCATTCTGACTTTGCACAGTTTCGTAGCGTAATATGATTGGCCAGTTTAGCTGCGCAATCATTTTCCACCTTTCCGCAGCATATCAT